>JAZKJV010001061.1:0-180382 GCA_037367405.1 Ottelia alismoides | reverse complement strand
TCGAGGCGACCCTCTCGGGGCGGCGCATGCGACTTGGTGGGGCTTCTCTCGGGCGGCTCTGGATGTTTCCTGCCTGTTGCTGGGGTTCTATCGAGCGAGGCGACCCTCTCGGGCAACGAGTGCCTGCTGGAAGTGGCCACTAGGGCACCTATCTCGGGCGACAGGTCCAGGCGTGACATTGCGACTGGAGCTCCTCTCTTGGGCGTTACCGCTAGGGCTCCCCTTACAAGCGGAGGGTGCTTGCGGGGTGTCGCAGAAGCGGTTGGAGTTGGCGAAGGGGGTCTGGCGAGCCTTCCTGGCCAACAATGGGGAGCCACGACGGACTTTTCGGCGGCGTTTCTTCAACCGAGCCTCCCAAGCCGTTGCTTCCTCGGCACCTCCAGTGGGGCTACTTCCCTCGGTGGGGTCGGATCGGGCAGAGGTGCCAATGTGACTTCGGAGGGGGCTAGCGTGGTGGGAGGTGCAGGAGGTCGGGTGGTCGGTGGGGGCTGGTAGCATTGGTTACTGGAGGGGTGGCCCGAGAGCTGTGCTGGGACCGCTCCGGGGGGCTGATGGCGAGCGACTTGCGTTGGGGATCAAGATTGGTTGCGGTGAAGATCAGGGGGGTTGGGGCTTGCCAGGGTGTCCAGGGATTGGCGAGTGGAGCGAGTTTGGATCTGAGGGCTCCGGTGGGGGCTGGTCGCGGTGACGGGCTGGCTGCTGGGGCGGGAGAGGAGGGGGGGGGGGTAGCAATAGGGGCGACATAGAAGGTTTCAATGGTAGGTGGATTGGCGGAGGGAGGATTGCCGGCGAGGCGACGACAGTGGGAGGGTGTGGGGACGTAGGAGGATGTGGTAGGAAGGAGGGACGCGGAAGCGAGTAGAGTTCTCGTAGCGGACGATGGAGGTTGGCAGGAGGTATCGCTAAGAAGAGGGAGGTTTGAGACTCGATCGCGGGCAGGCTCTGGAAGGGGGGGTTTTGGGAGAAGGCAAGGATAAGGAGGTGGATCCCGTCGGGCTTGGGGCGTGGGCCGCTCTACTCATCGAGGGGAGAATCCAGATCGTGCTTCAAATGTGGATTCGTGGCCATATGGCGGCTGATTGTAGAGACACGATGAAATGCTTCTCCTATGGGGGGCTGGGGCATTGTAGGATAAACTACCCTAGGAGGATCCGACAAACTATCACCGCGGGCACGGGAGATTGCTTTCGATTGAGGTCGAAAAATCAAGGGAAGAGTTCCTGCGGCTCCCAATGCGGGGTGGAGGATCCGTTGGAAGGGATCCTGGTAGGGGAATGCCTGGATGCGAAGGATGGCCTAAAGATAGCTATGATAGACATTGGGCAGAGGGGTGGGCCCTAGTTTTGGTGGGGATGTGGTGCTGCTTCCAGAGGGTAAGGTTTGTGCAAGAAGTCTAACTGCAGGGGGAGATGGTCGCAATGCTGCGAAAGGAGCCAAGCGGACGAGTGGTATGGAGGCGTCCAACCATCAGAGACGGCACTGCACACGACTGGTTCTACAAGGTCTTGAGGCTCAAGGTGATGTCCATAAGGGCTCGAAGCTTGCGGTCTGTGGAAACCCTACTTGGAGGCCTCGGGTTTGTCATCTCCATCCTATGCTCGGGCCTCTCAAAGGGAGAGGACACACATGTGACAGTGGAAATTCGCAGCAAGGATGCCGTTCCTGCCTTCGGAGCGATGGATGCAAATTGAGCGTGCGTCCTTCAGGGTGGAACTGGAAGACTGCGTGATAGGGGCTTCCGAGGAGGGGACGGGGGAGACAAGGAGAGACGCGATGGGAGAGGCATTGAAGAGGGGGTGGGGGCAGGAGAAAGCACTAGGAGTTTGCGCTCGTGGGCAGAATGTGGATGCTCACACCTGTGGGCTGAATATGGAAGCAGAGGAGCTTAAGGTTTTGGAAACAGAAGAGGTGTCGGGGTCGGTGGCATGGAGGGTGAGCCTGGCGACTGGATCCCGCATTGGAGTTTCGACTGCTTTAGAGAAATCTCCAGGTAGTGGGCCCAGCCGCGTGGTTCTACCTCAGGTAGCTGGAGATGGCATAGGCACACGTTCTATGACCACGTTATCGGGGAAGGCCCTTGTTCGGGGGGAGAGGGGATGGAGAAGGCCTTGGGGAGCGCAGATATTGAAGCCCTATCGCTTCCGGGACGGTGGAGTTTCTATTAGCCTCGGCGGCAGAAGCTTCTGGAGGTTCGAGAGAGGGCTTTTGCTACGACCGACACCATCTTGGAGATTTGGGAAGAGATACTTACAGCTCTCTTCCAAGGAGAGAAGACAGAGGTGGAGGATGGCGATGTACGATGCTTTGTCTCAGTTGGTCGGTGAGTGGGTGTCGACCAAGGAGAGAGGATGACTCGCTGTTGCAGGGGGGATTGCCAGCCAGGTCCATAGCGGGCGTGCGGGAAATTGAGCCATCTGTGGGGAGTAGCAGGGGTCAGCTAGAGATGGAGGCGAGGCAAGCGCTGTTGCCCTGTTTGGGAGTGGTGCCGCCCTCGAGAAATGGAAAAGTTGTCTTTTGAAGATTCTGTCATGGAACATGAGGGGTGCGGGAAGGTCGGAGAAGAGGTTGGCGATCCAGAAGTTGTATATGGAGCCTATGGCAGATGTGGTACTGCTGCAAGAAACAAAGATCTCCTAGAGCTTTGATGAAATCTGTGACTCGTTGGGGGGATGAGGATGAGCGTGTGGAGGGCGCTGGAAGCCTCAGGGGCCGCAGGTGGTTTAGCGATGGGTTGGAATGGAGACTATCTTGAGATTGTGGAGGAGGTGACCGTGGGTCAACACTCCATCTCGGCCCTTTTGAGACGAAAAGCGGACGGGCTGTGACTGTTGGTGACAGATGTTTATGGCTCGCAGAATGGCACGACATGTGCTGAGTTGGCGCAGGACTTGAAAGGAGATTCGGGAGAGGTACCCTCATGAGATGTGGATGGTTGGGGGGGGGACTTCAACGTCACGCTGCGCCCTGAAGATAGACCTCGTATGCGCGGGGGTGCAGACGCGGGCTTCGAGAAGTTGAGGGTTTTTATTGCCGAGAACAGCTTGCAAATCTTTGATACCGGAGGCTGCCGATACACATGGAGGAATGCTAGATCGAGATCGCGAATCACCATTTCCTAGTGGCCAACGAGATGACGGTGCGCTTTCCATTGGCAGATGTGCATGCCTTGCGTCGAGCCCACTCCGATCACACCCCCATCCTTTGGTCCTCTGGGGAGGACGTGAGGCCAAGGTCTTTCTCTAAATTTGAGCGGTCCTGGCTGCTTGAGGAGGGTTTCCGCGATATGGTGGTGGACTTCTGGCAAAACACATAGCTGGGGGGATCGGCCTCGGTAGCCATGGCTCATAAGCTCGGTTTGCTGAGAAAGCGGTTGGATTGAGTTCAAAAGATGCATTCAGGAGCAAAGGCGGAGGGCGAGAATGAAGGCCCTGGAGGCCATCTCTCGTTTGGATGTGTTAGAGGATGCGAGGAAGCTGTTAGCTGAGGAGGTGGAAGAGAGGTGCGCCTGCATGAATCAGGTGCATTTGGAAGACAAAAATGACGGAGGTGGAATGGAGGCAGAGGTCGAGGCAGAAGTGGCTCAAAGGAGGGAGATAATAATATGCGTTTTTTTTCACGCTGCTGCTAGTGGTAGGAGGCGAAGCCTCATTAGGAGCATTGAGGTGGGAGGGGAGCGGGCAACAAATGATGTGGATATCGGGCGGCGGCTAAGAACACATTTCGTCGCATTCTTCAGGAGAGTGAGAGGGGAGGGCTGGGGCTGGTGTGGCCGAGCTATAGGGCGCATTTCCACCCAGAAGGCAGAAAGCCTGGTTACGCCTATCACGAAGGAGGCTAAACGGGCTTTGTGGCAGCTTAATGCGGATGGGGCCCCAGGTCCAGATGGGTTCCCGGTATTTTTCTTCAGGGAGTTCTGGGAGAGTATTAAGGTGGATGTGGTGGCAATCTTGCATGAGTTTGAGGAGGGAAATCGGGGTTTTGAAAGGTTGAACAATGAGTTATTTTTTTCTGGTGCCAAAGTGGGAGGGGGCGTCCGTGTGGAGGACTTCAGGCTTATCGCGTTATCCAATGCGATCTACCTGCTAGTGACCAAGGTTCTGGCGAACCGCTTGCGGAAGATGCTGGGTGACATCGTTTCACCCGAGCAAACGGTTTTTATCCCAGGCAAACATATGGATGACTCTTGGGTCCTGGCGTCGGAGCTAGTGCTGGACTAGAAGAGGGAGAACCAAAGAGGTGTGATGTATAAGGTGGACTTCGCAAAGCGTATGACTGTGTTGGTTGGCACATCCTTTGGCGGTCGATGCAGAAGAGAGGCTTCCCAACAAAGTGGATTGGGTGGGTGAAGAGATGCATCAAAACAACGTCCTACTCGATCCTGGTGAATGGGCGACCGGGGGGGGGGGGGTTCCAGCCCCAACAGGGGCGAGGCAAGGGTGCCCGCTGGCGCCGCTTCTTTTTGTCATTGTGATAGACGCAATGGCAGTGATGATGAGGCTGGTAACGGAGGATGGCTTTTGCGGGGGTTACAGGAGAGAGGGCATATCCATCCCCATTATGCAGTATGCGGATGGCACAATTCTATTTATGGATGGAAATCCGGAGCATATGAAAAATGCTTCCAGCATCATGGAGATTTTCGGGGCCGAGGTTTAACAGGGAGAAGTTGAAGATCTTCCCATTTGACGTCACAAGGGAGGAGACAAGGTGATCTTTGCTGGGTCCCGCGTTGTCCGGAGGGATCCCTTTCCACCACCTACTTGGGCTTCCCCCTGGTGGCTGGTCAACTGAGGGTGGTGGACTGGAAGTGGTTGGTTGACAAGATAGAGAGTAAGTTGGCGGGGTGGAAGGCAAGAACTTTGACCAAGGGAGGAAAGCTGGTGCTCCTTAAACATGTTCTTTCTGCAATACCGGATATTCTTCTTCTCTACGCGGTTGGTGGCCTGTAGCCGTGCGGAAGAGATTGGAAGGGCTGATGAAACGCTTTTTTTTGGTCGAACAGAAAGCAGGAGGGTGGAAGACTGCACCTGATTGGTTGGGACACTGTGACTTTGCCTAAGAAGCTGGGAGGTCTAGGAGTCCAAAATTTGGAGCGCATGAACAAGGCCCTGCTGATGAAGTGGGCCGTCAGTGTCTGGGGAAATTCGGAGGACTGGTCTGCAACGTGTTGCAAAGCATTTACGGACTCAAGGGTTAAGTGGAGAGTGGGGTCCTATAGGCGGTCATCTTCTCTTTGGAGAGGGATGTCCAGTGTGCTGCCGGAGCTGGAGGAGATGGTTAGACCAGCATTAGGAAATGGCCATAATTTCGCATTTTGGGAAGACGACTGAGTGGGTGAGGGGCCCACTTAAGGATAAGTACCCATGCCTTTATGCAATTGCACCCAACAAAGGTGCCTTGGCATACCAGTTTTGGTCGGTTGGATCTTGGTGCCCCACTTTCGTGGCTGCTCTATTGGACCAGAGGTGTGAGGAGGTTGTCGCCCTTTTGGGAGACCTGGCGGATGTCAACGGCCCTGGAGGGGGCAAAGACCACTTTGTGTGGAGAGATGGAACTTTTCTGTGAAGAAGGCGTAAATTTTTTTCTGCAGGTCGCAAGGGCTAGAACAGGGGGAGGAAGACCAGATATACAAAATTATTTGGGCCAGCAAGGTTCCAATGAAAATAAAGGTCTTCATGTGGTTGACGCGGCATGGGCGCCTACTCTCAAAGATGCGTAGGGAGAGGATACTTGGCAACGAGGACACCGTCTGCGACAGATGCGACGTCGAACATGAAGATTCGGAGCATCTCTTCTTTGGATGCGTTTCTTTACGTGCGGTTTGGGAGCATGCGGACTTGTCTTGGCTTAGGCCAGGGAACTGTGACTCTTACTGGAGTTCGGTGAGAGCAACATGTGGTAACACGCAGGAGAACGCGACTGTTCCTTTTGCCTTGTCGTGGGCCATCTGGTGTGCGAGAAACAAGAAGATTTTCCACAACAATCCATTCGTGTGTGGCAACGTGCCAGGTCATTCTAGGGCTTTAGTGCTTATGTGGCAAAACATGTAATTATTCTGTGTTTTGAGCCTTTGGCTATGGTTTCGTTGAACCATAGGATGTAATCGCTACTCAGTTCTAATTAAATATATTTTGTGGTGAGTTCCTTTCTAGGGACCACACCATCTTTCTTCTAAAAAACGAGTTTTTCTAAAGTGAAGGAGAATTGATGTGATGCAGCGTGACCCAAATTATGGGGCCACATTTATTTAATTAGATAATTATCAATTTTATTTACGTTTTTTGGGTCTAATTGAATAATTGAGATCGCCTGTGATCTCAACGTTGATTTCGTAGAATTTAATTTATAATTGTTGGTCAATTAAATAATTAGAGTCCAATTAAGTTAGTTAGAGGTCAATTAGGGTTAAATTAGTTGTAATTTGATTATTTACTATTTTTGTAAACCCTCTCTCCTATATAAAGAGAGGGTAGTCCATCAGTTTTAGGGAGTCGATTATGAATTAAAATTTGAGTTATCTCATTTTATCTCTCTCCTTCTCCCTTCTCCCTCCACGCGATCTCCGCGGTCTCCTTCCTCCATCCCTCGTTACCGACGAGTATTTCTCTTCTCAATCTCTCTCTTTCTTCCACCAAAAAAATCCACCAAAAATATATTTATTATTTTATTCCGACGCCGCGCGATTTCGTTCCGCATCAATTGGTATCAGGAGCATGGCATTTAGATCGTCCTCACGATCTAACGATCCGCCCCGGCGTCCGCACCGACACCATCATTCATCCGAACGAAGACGGCAAGCCAATGAAGCCTACGACAAGGAAACGAAGCGCATGTTATGTGATTTGCAGAACAACTTCAGAGCCATGTCTTCAACGTTTCGAGACTTCACAGCCAACCTTGAGGCTATCGCGACGCCCAATCGAAGCCGCCAACCGCCGAAGCCGCCACCGCGAGTTTTAACAACGAAGAACTCGCCGTGGAAGCCGATCAAGCCGCTGTCCAGATCATTTTAGAAGGAAAATTCGACGATTCGGCTGCTGTCCAGCACCTTCCAGATCCTAGTTCGCCGCCGGAATCGCTTCCAACGGCCCCTCCGGTCGTCCCGACGTTGCCCAAACTACCTCAGGTAACTCCCCTACCTTCCTCCTCGACCACACTCCCCGTCCCAACCCCGTCAACACCACCACTACCACCCGCTGCCCTCGCTGCCCCAACGCTCGACCCATCGCCCCCCCGCTGTTCAACCCGCGCATCAGCCTTTGCCCCCCCCCCCCTCCGCCCATCCCAGTTCTTCTCCTTACCGCCGCAACCCCCCCCCCTCTCCCTCGCGCAGCCTCGCGCACCCCCCCTCCCCTGCCTTTTTTTCTCGGCCAAACATGACCAAGCCGCCCCAACCATGCGCCCACCCCAGTTCCCTCCTCCACTCGCGCACCAACCTCTTTCCCCCACACCGCTCCTATCTTTCGCACGCCACCTCCCCTTCCATCCCACCTGTGCCGCCTCCTCACCCGCCTTATCCTCGCCATCCGCCTTCCCCTCCACCCCCCCGGTCCACCGACTTCCCTGCAACCCCCTTTCCTCCCCGGCACCTTGCGCCCTCCCACGCGATTCCAAGCCTCCCTGCGATTGTGCCGCCTTGCGCGGCTGCTGCCCTTGCCCGAACGCCAGGCCCCGCACCCGTTCCGCACGCCATCAGCAAGCCGCCGCCCCAGTCCTCCCCATATAGGCGAAGAAGTCGGGTCTACCCTAACAGGGAAACCCCTAATTGCGGGACTTGTTCTCCATGCCATGTGGGAGTGGCGTGTAAGTGGGACAATTTGCAGACGGAAACCTCCTGAACCTTTATTTACAGAAAAGTCCGAAGAAGCGTGAGAAAAGAAAAGGACAAAAGGAATGTGAGAAAAATTTAGGGGGTACGAAAATTGCAGGGACGCCCTTCAATTGAAAAGAACTACAAACGTAACGTTTGAAAGGGATCTAATTGGCGGAAATTGAAGCCCCACTTCGAGGATGATTTCTTCAAACGAACCACCTACATCACGCAATTCGTCAGGAGCCGAATTTTTTTAAAGCGGTGGAGAGTTGATGCAGCGTGACCCCAAATTATGGGGCCACATTTATTTAATTAGATAATTATCAATTTTATTTACGTTTTTTGGGTCTAAATTGAATAATTGAGATCGCCTGTGATCTCAACGTTGATTTCGTAGAATTTAATTATAATTGTTGGTCAATTAAATAATTAGAGTCCAATTAAGTTAGTTAGAGGTCAATTAGGGTTAAATTAGTTGTAATTTGATTATTTACTATTTTTGTAAACCCTCTCTCCTATATAAAGAGAGGGTAGTCCATCAGTTTTAGGGAGTCGATTATGAATTAAAATTTGAGTTATCTCATTTTATCTCTCTCCTTCTCCCTTCTCCCTCCACGCGATCTCCGCGGTCTCCTTCCTCCATCCCTCGTTACCGACGAGTATTTCTCTTCTCAATCTCTCTCTTTCCTCCACCAAAAAATCCACCAAAAAATATATTTATTATTTTATTCCGACGCCGCGCGATTTCGTTCCGCATCATGATGCATACAAAATTTGGGAATTCGATCAAAATCAGGTTTTTTTATTTAATTTGAGTTGGATAGAGTGTTCATTTTTTTGAATAGGGTGTGGACTCGAGTTGACTCACTCCTAATAATTCGTCTCCTTAACTCAAATATAGTTACAAAGAGTGGGGGTTTAAAGAGCGTCTGAGCATGCTGAATTACATTCTCGACATAGAAGCTGTGACGCCCCGCTCATCCGGCTACCGAAACCGACGAGACGGGAGCGTCGGACCTACGGTCCACATACGCCCACGATCTATGATACTCAGCAAACCATCTTATGCACATTAAATTAACATTTGAAATATAAATAACAAGAGAATAATGTGAAATGGAAAGTAAAATGCACCATCCATTCTCATTGATAACCATAATCATCAAGTCCATGTCCACAAAATGAGATACATCATATAACTATAATTTTGTAGAAGAAGCTCTTCACATATCTCGCTACAATGTCTCTCAGAAATAACATAAAATAATACGGAAGTAAATAAATTACTCTAAGTAGGATGCGCCCTGTCTGATGCAAGTATGATGAAGAAATGTTCGATCTCCTCCAAAGACCGCTACTATGACGGCGGCTGCTTAGGTACACCTGTTGGGTTCACACGAGGGTAATGTTATGAGCAATTGCCCAGTAACGAAACACTGTAATGACTAATATGAGGGTAAGAAAAGAATGTATACTCAACTTTATTCAATGACATATGCATGTATTGTAGATCAGAGAAAAATATGAAGTTATTCTGATTCACTTTGGATCACATATCAACTGATTTTATTTATTGATTTATTGATCATTTGACTACTACTGTAGCGGTTTTGATATTTCAACAAGTTGATTAGAGACCACAATGATAATTAATTACAACTACTGGTATCCGATCATTAATCACATCTCATATTTTTCTAGCACATGCAAGTACGCAACTCGCAGGCCTCCGCTATGCGGGAACTTGTGTTCATCTTGGATAAACCTCCAAGTATTTCAACCTCATCCAACTTCAAACCACATCCCGGAACACCTCTCACAATAATAATACTCGAAATAGAATTGGATGTGGCCACACCTAATTCTACTCCGAGTCTTAATATTGTGTATAAGTGCGAAACCAAGAACGCCAACCGCGCCACCTGCCTACTCCGTCGAGCGACTCCGGATGCTACCGGGCTGCTAGGTGCAACGCGTCACCCAACTCGTCCGTTGGGGTCGCGACCTTCAAGGCATCTCTCCGGGTTCCAATAGTGCAATCCCAATCGCTTGCAATACCTCCCTCTTTTTACCCAATTATCGAAAAATAAAATCTTACTCACGTGACGATAATAAATACAAAGAACTTATTGCTAGCGACATTTGTGTTTCAAGAATTGTATCAGTTATGCATACTTCAAACGGAGACATTCCTACATGTATTGTACACACCCCCAACCTTTTTGATTAGTTAAAATGTAACAACAATGAGATTCATTACATTATCTTAAATTGACACATCACGTGTACATGATCTAAGTACAAGGAAGGCATACATAATAAGTTCATATGCTATTACCACATCCGTCAGTATCATATTACCTCAAAAGCCTCCAACTGTAATTTATGAACTTCTACGATTGAGAGACCATATCCTATGCGTAATTAATCATTAAGGATTTAAACATATCTCTCATTAGGTTAAAGGATCAATTGAATAATAAACATAACAAACAATTAATCCTAATTTTTGAGCCTTTGAAGATCGTCATATAGTTGTTCTTACGCGTCCTCTGTGTGATGAAAGAAAAGGGCAGTCTCACAGCGGCCCTATAGAGAAAATAATGGGATGACTAAATACGCAGGTAATCATAGATAAGCTAGTGCGCTGGCCTTTGATTCCTAACAAGTCCCAACAGTTGGTGTTCACGGATGACAATAAGTCCTCGGCATGAAATGATGGTAACCAGTAATTGGCCTTAACTTTCATGGTATTAAATATTTTAGATATTTAATCTCACCTTCATATAACGTAATCTCATTTAAGTTGTAATATTAAGAGGGTGTGATATTATATCATCATAATTGATATTAAAAGCCTACGACTTATAACGTAGATCATGTATAAACGACATTATCCACCCAATCCATTTCAGCAATCCATAATCTATATCATTTGCTTATTATCGTCTCTAACACCAACGAATTTCTCATTTCCAAACACTGTAGTTATTACCCATGGTTTTGATATCTATAATACATGATGTCATCTCCGCAACTTATGTTAGAAAGGATACATAATGTATTTTCAACTTATCATCATTCGGCCATTGTCATTAACGAAACGCTTCAGTAAACATTCATCTATATATGTCCATCAACAATATATTTATGTGGTATGATATTTTAGGCCAAAACATTACGACTCGAAAACTTATCATACTCTTAAACCTGTAATATCCATGTGATATAAAATGTGAATGGAAGATGTCCAGAAAAACATGGAAAAAAGGAAACTTGAACAGAAAAATCTTATACGTGTGGTTCACAAGGAACGGAATAATAGAATCATGTATATCAATAATAAGCTTTGGAATACGACTCATGTGATACTACATAGGCAAATCCATGTATCAATTATCCTACGAAAATGCATATGGCTCTAAGGATGTTCAAGAAATTCGTGGAAACCAACAGCAAGAGAGGGTATTGTCGTTACCTCCGAGGATGTTCCATCGGGATCTCCTCTCACACGGAAATGATATTTCCGTCTCTCGATCGTAGCGCGAATGCGTGTACGAAGGTGACTTCGAGCTTTCCTACGTGATGGTGGTCGCGGATCTTCGATCGGAGCTCCTTCTCCGACGTCGACGGCGGCCTTCCAATGATAAAATCGCCCAAGATGGTGGTGCTCCAAAGAGAGGGAAGGGAGGTGGTGGCTAGGGCTTTGAGAGAGTAGCCTATCACCTTCTATTTATGGGAAGAGTGATGAATTTGGATGCAATTTCGGACCCGGTTCGGATCCATATATGGATCTTGACCACCCATCTTAAAACATCGTTATCTTGAGCTAGGAATGTCGGAATTTGACGTTCTTGGGCTCGTTGGAAAGGTCTCGACGAGATCTACGAAATGACATGATTATTTGAATTTTTTGGATGTCAAAAATACTCCAAATTTTTAGGAAAAGAAAATACGGGGTTTCACATCATAAAAATCTTAAAGGAAGTCTCGTCCTCGAGATGTAGGATTTAACGTATAAGTTTTGAATGTGATGTAGATTCATGCATAAAAATCTTAAAGAGAACGGAATCCATAAAAATCTTAAAGAGGATTGAAATAGGGTTTCGTGAACATACCTTCAAAAAGATAGGGGTATTTCTGTCGCATATCTGCCTCAGGCTCCCAAGTGGCCTCCTCAACATTCTGACTTTGCCACAATACCTTCACTAAAG
This sequence comes from Ottelia alismoides, assembly GCA_037367405.1. Taxonomy (NCBI): domain Eukaryota; kingdom Viridiplantae; phylum Streptophyta; class Magnoliopsida; order Alismatales; family Hydrocharitaceae; genus Ottelia; species Ottelia alismoides. Next base: position 168,355 of record JAZKJV010001061.1, on the reverse strand, counting down.
GGATGTCTTTCCGTTGTAACCTCTTGACCGCTCGGTCTAAAATCTGCACGGGTGCCTCAGGAAAAGATAAATTTGGTTCAACCGCGAGATCCTCATAGCTAATCACATGTCGAGGGTCTCGGATATACTTCCGGAGGTTTGACACATGGAATACATCGTGCACGCTTGCCAAGTGAGGGGGGAGTGCTACTCGGTATGCTACCTTCCCAATACGAGATAAAATCTCGAAAGGGCCAACGAACCGTGGTGCCAACTTGCCCTTAACACCAAATCTCTGAATACCTTTCATTGGAGATACTTTTAAGAATACAAAGTCTCCAGTGTCAAATTCAAGATCACGACGTCTCTGATCAGTATAGCTCTTCTGACGGCTCTGTGCAGTCAATAGTTTCTTCCTAGCCGTATCCACTGCTCTTGTTGTGTCCTCGATTATCTGAGTGGAATAAATACCCTTGTCACCCACTTCCTGCCAACGCAAGGGAGTGGTGCACCTCCGTCCATACAATGCCTCAAAAGGCGCCATGCCAATACTAGCATGGTAGCTGTTGTTATAAGTGAACTCCGCCAAAGGAAGGCGGTTCTTCCAAGATCCTTGTCACTCAATGTCACATGCTCTGAGTAGGTCTTCAAGGGTCTGAATTGTTCTCTCTGATTGCCCATCAGTCTGCGGATGATAGGCTGAACTAAGACATAGTTCAGTTTTTAGGGCCTTCATGAATTCTCCCCAATAATGCGATGTAAAACGAGAGTCTCTGTCAGATACAACCTCTTTGGGAATCCCATGCAAGCGAATAACATGCTGAATATATAACTTGGCCAGATCTACCGGAGTGCATGTCATGTTAACGGGAATGAAATGTGCGGACTTGGTCAACCGGTCCACAATAACCCAAATAGCATCGTATCCACCAACCGTACGAGGTAAGGATGTCACAAAATCCATAGAGATACTTTCCCATTTCCACAACGGAATAGGAAGTGACTGTAACAAGCCAGGAGGACGCTTGTGCTCTGCCTTCACTAATTGACAAGTAAGGCTACGACTGACATGTTCTGCTACATCTCTCTTCATCCCTTCCCACCAGAAGTGTTGACGGAGGTCTCTATACATTTTGGTGCTTCCTGGATGGATAGATAATCTAGAACAGTGAGCCTCATCTAGGATGTCTCTCCTTAGTTCATCATCATCAGGGACACAGACACTGTCTCCCTTCCATAAGATGGACTCACAAACTCTAAATCCATCAAACTCCTCCTTCAGACATCGATGGAACAAGTCTTGTAGTTTCTGATCTGTCTGCTGACCATGCACAATCCTGTCCCATAATCCACTGTACTTAGCAGGTACAGTTACAGCGCCTGCAGTACTATCGAAGGGGTGCCACTCACTAAGTGCTGTGAGCATATCCCAAGTCTGTAGCCATGCTGCGGTGCCCTCGGTATGTGCTCTTCTACTCAAAGCATCAGCTACTACATTTCCCTTACCCGGATGGCACGAGATAGTGCAGTCATAATCCTTCAACAGTTCCATCCATCGTCTTTGCCTCATATTCAACTCTCGCTGGTCAAAGATATATTTGAGACTCTTATGATCTGTAAAAATCTCAAACGTGACCCCATATAAATAGTGACGCCATATCTTCAATGCGAAGACTATCGCTGCCAACTCCAAATCATGAGTAGGGTAGTTCCGTTCGTGGTTCTTTAGTTGTCGTGATGCATATGCTACGACATGACCACGTTGCATCAACACTGCTCCTAACCCATCCTTTGATGCATCAGTATATACCGTAAAGTCTAAGGAGCCTGAAGGAAGAGTGAGAATCGGAGCACTGGTCAGTCTTTCTTTCAACGTACGAAAGCTCAGCTCGCACTTGTCGCTCCAAAAGAAAGGGGACATCTTTCTGTGTCAGACGAGTAAGTGGTAGAGCTAGCTGCGAGAAGCCCCTAACAAAACGCCTGTAGTAGCCGGCGAGGGCCTAAGAAGCTGCGTATCTCGGTAACTGTCTTGGGCTGCTCCCAGGACATGACTGCCTCTATCTTGGCTGGATCAATCGCCACCCCTGCTCCTGAAATTACATGACTGAGGAAAGCTACTTCGGTAAGCCAAAATTCACACTTGCTGTATTTTGCATACAACTTGTGTTCTCTGAGTGTCTCAAGAATAATACGTAGATGCTGCTCATGCTCATGCTCATCACGTGAGTAGATCAAGATATCATCAATGAACACCACCACAAAACGATCTAAGTATGGACGGAAAATTCTGTTCATCATGTCCATGAACGCAGCAGGTGCGTTTGTGAGTCCAAACGGCATAACCACAAACTCATAGTGGCCGTATCTGGTACGAAAAGCAGATTTAAGCACATTCGCGTCCTTAATTCTCAATTGATGATAACCCGATCGTAGGTCAATCTTTGAGAATACCGCTGCACCTTGCAATTGATCGAAAAGATCATCTATTCGTGGAAGTGGGTAACGGTTCTTTACCGTTCTTTTATTCTATTGCCTATAGTCGATGCACAAGTTATAGACCCATCCTTCTTCTTTACGAAGAGGACCGGTGCTCCCCAAGGTGATGTACTGGGACGTATAAATCCCTTTTCCAATAACTCCTGCAGCTGTACTTTGAGTTCCCTGAGTTCGGCTGGTGCCATTCTGTATGGAGGAATGAAGATCGGTTGCGTGTCGGGTATCAAAGTAATCTCGAACTCGATTTCCCTTTCTGGTGGTAGTCCAGGTAATTCCTCTGGGAATACATCAGGAAAATCTCGTACAATTTTGACGTCTTCAATCATACGATCTTCGACGGGTAACTCCACAGTATGAGCGAGAAAACATATGCAACCCTGATCGAGCATGTGTTGGGCCTTCAATGCCAATACATATAAGACCTCACTATCTGAGGTACGTCCATCAAACTGAAAGGTAGGTATGCCTGGAAGACGGAACACTATCGTCTTCTCAAAGCAATCAAGGCATGCATGATATTGCTCGAGCCAATCCATACCTAGGATGATATCAACATCTTCTAACTGAATGAGTAAAAGATATGTGGGCAATATGTGTCCGCCGATCTGCACTGCTACATTCTCCTCTGCTTGTCGCACTATGAATAATGGCCCCTGGGCCCTTGATGTAGTATGGAGATGGAACACAGACTGACTCTTTATCTAACTTGGGTACTAATCGATGTGCTAAAAAGGAGTGCGTAGCTCCCGAATCAAATAAAGCATGTAATGATATACCATGCACTGAAATCATACCTCGCACTACAGCTCCTGAGGCGTGAGCCTGCTCCTGTGTGATTGCGTTCAACTGTCCCTGAGGCTGTGGGGGGGCGTTAGAACCTGCAGCACTAAAGGTTGGCCGTGGAGGAGGACGTTGAAAACCTCGACCTCCACGGCGGGAAACTGATCCGTGTGACTGTGCAGATGAGAAAGTTGGTCGTATACTTGGTGGGTGGCCACCTGAGCTGCTGGCAAGTAAAGGACACTTGGCCTTGAAATGGCCCGGCTGTTGGCAGTGTAAACATCTGCGATCTCCTGGCTGAGAGAAAGAGCCTCCTGAGACAAGGCTAGCACCTCCTGTCTTGCGGCTCTGCGAGTGTGTCGAAGAGCGGAAGGAAGTAATACCATGACTCGCTAAACCCTGCCCCAAAGTAGGTGTAGGGGCAAATCTGCTAACGATAGGAGTTAGTAGCCACTGGGTGGAAACGACGCTCTCTACGAGCTCTATGGAAATCTCGGCGAGCAGATCTTCCCGAACTGAGGTGGTTGGGAGTGGTGATGGACTACCTGAAGTCGACTCTGAGTTGCCTCCATCTTGGTAGCTTTAGCAGCTACCTCCTTGATGGAAGTGAAATCCAATGCAGATAGCTGGTGTTGCACATCGTCACGTAATCCCCAGATAAATTTCTGTAAATTCTCCTCAGGAAAAGCTGTAGTCGCTGGCGAGTGGCGGGAGAGTTCAGTGTAGCGAATGAGGTATTCTTGGGCCGTCATTGACCCCTGCTTCAGCTCAGCAAACAACCTCCTCTGATCCTCAACCCAGTGGTCTGGATAGAACTGGCTACGGAACTCGTCAAGAAATATTTCCCACGTTATGGGATCCTCCAGATGTTCCTTGGTGGCGTACCACCAACGTTCAGCATAACCTGATAGTGAAAATTCCACAAATGTAAGCCAAGACTCTTCAGGAGCATGGATCATCCGTAAGACCTTAGATACGTGATCCATCCATAGTTCAGCCTCATCTGGTGTACCTGTGCCAAAGAATTGGGGCACCTTAGACCTCTGGTAGGCGGCATAAGTCGTCTGATGTTTCTGCAATGCCTCTAAATCCTCCGACCCTTCGGGGTCTAAGGACACCGAAGGATGGATACTACCCTCTTCCTCATGGGAAGGTTGATAAGAGGAATCTTCCTGCTGATGTAGCCTCTGTTCTAATGCCTCCTGACGCTGTTGTATACCCTGCACGGCTAGAACCAATAAGGCCAGCTGCTGTGCAACATCAGGGGCAACACGAGGCGGCATGATTCCCTGCGAGAATCATTATATCAGAAATTTTTTTTAGAGAGACAATGGACACATTGAGTATAACTTATATTATTCTCCTTAAACTAATGACAAGGTCAAAAGGCTTATCATTGTATTTATAATTCAAATTCCGTTTATAATCTAATATACAAAAGAGGGAATGGAGTATCGGGCTCTGATACCATCTGTGACGCCCCGCTCCTCCGGCTACCGAAACCGACGAGACGGGAGCGTCGAACCTACGGTCCACATACGCCCACGATCTATGATACTCAGCAAACCATCTTATGCACATTAGATTAACATTTGAAATATAAATAACAACAAGAGAATAATGTGAAATGGAAAGTAAAATGCACCATCCATTCTCATTGATAACCATAATCATCAAGTCCATGTCCACAAAATGAGATACATCATATAACTATAATTTTGTAGAAGAAGCTCTTCACATATCTCGCTACAATGTCTCTCAGAAATAACATAAAATAATACGGAAGTAAATAAATTACTCTAAGTAGGATGCGCCCTATCTGATGCAAGTATGATGAAGAAATGTTCGATCTCCTCCAAAGACCGCTACTATGACGGCGGCTGCTCAGGTACACCTGTTGGGTTCACACGACGTTATGAGCAATTGCCCAGTAACGAAACACTGTAATGACTAATATGGGGGTAAGAAAAGAATGTATACTCAACTTTATTCAATGACATATGCATGTATTGTAGATCAGAGAAAAATATGAAGTTATTCTGATTCACTTTGGATCACATATCAACTGATTTTATTTATTGATTTATTGATCATTTGACTACTACTATAGCGGTTTTGATATTTCAACAAGTTGATTAGAGACCACAATGATAATTAATTACAACTACTGGTATCCGATCATTAATCACATCTCATATTTTTCTAGCACATGCAAGTACGCAACTCGCAGGCCTCCGCTATGCGGGAACTTGTGTTCATCTTGGATAAACCTCCAAGTATTTCAACCTCATCCAACTTCAAACCACATCCCGGAACACCTCTCACAATAATAATACTCGAAATAGAATTGGATGTGGCCACACCTAATTCTACTCCGAGTCTTAATATTGTGTATAAGTGCGAAACCAAGAACGCCAACCGCGCCACCTGCCTACTCCGTCGAGCGACTCCGGATGCTACCGGGCTGCTAGGTGCAACGCGTCACCCAACTCGTCCGTTGGGGTCGCGACCTTCAAGGCATCTCTCCGGGTTCCAATAGTGCAATCCCAATCCCTTGCAATACCTCCCTCTTTTTACCCAATTATCGAAAAATAAAATCTTACTCACGTGACGATAATAAATACAAAGAACTTATTGCTAGCGACATTTGTGTTTCAAGAATTGTATCAGTTATGCATACTTCAAACGGAGACATTCCTACATGTATTGTACACACCCCCAACCTTTTTGATTAGTTAAAATGTAACAATGAGGTTCATTACATTATCTTAAATTGACACATCACGTGTACATGATCTAAGTACAAGGAAGGCATACATAATAAGTTCATATGCTATTACCACATCCGTCAGTATCATATTACCTCAAAAGCCTCCAACTGTAATTTATGAACTTCTACGATTGAGAGACCATATCCTATGCGTAATTAATCATTAAGGATTTAAACATATCTCTCATTAGGTTAAAGGATCAATTGAATAATAAACATAACAAACACTTAATCCTAACAAGTCCCAACAGTTGGTGTTCACGGATGACAATAAGTCCTCGGCATGAAATGATGGTAACCAGTAATTGGCCTTAACTTTTATCGTATTAAATATTTTAGATATTTAATCTCACCTTCATATAACGTAATCTCATTTAAGTTGTAATATTAAGAGGGTGTGATATTATATCATCATAATTGATATTAAAAGCCTACGACTTATAACGTAGATCATGTATAAACGACATTATCCACCCAATCCATTTCAGCAATCCATAATCTATATCATTTGCTTATTATCGTCTCTAACATCAACGAATTTCTCATTTCCAAACACTGTAGTTATTACCCATGGTTTTGATATCTATAATACATGATGTCATCTCCGCAACTTATGTTAGAAAGGATACATAATGTATTTTCAGCTTATCATCATTCGGCCATTGTCATTAACAAAACGCTCCAGTAAACATTCATCTATATATGTCCATCAACAATATATTTATGTGGTATGATATTTTAGGCCAAAACATTACGACTCGAAAACTTATCATACTCTTAAACCTGTAATATCCATGTGATATAAAATGTGAATGGAAGATGTCCAGAAAAACATGGAAAAAAGGAAACTTGAACAGGAAAATCTTATACATGTGGTTCACAAGGAACGGAATAATAGAATCATGTATATCAATAATAAGCTTTGGAATACGACTCATGTGATACTACATAGGCAAATCCACGTATCAATTATCCTACGAAAATGCATATGGCTCTAAGGATGTTCAAGAAATACGTGGAAACCAACAGCAAGAGAGGGTATTGTCGTTACCTCCGAGGATGTTCCCTCGGGATCTCCTCTCACACGGAAATGATATTTCCGTCTCTCGATCGTAGCGCGAATGCGTGTACGAAGGTGACTTCGAGCTTTCCTACGTGATGGTGGTCGCGGATCTTCGATCGGAGCTCCTTCTCCGACGTCGACGGCGGCCTTCCAATGATAAAATCGCCCAAGATGGTGGTGCTCCAAAGAGAGGGAAGGGAGGTGGTGGCTAGGGCTTTGAGAGAGTAGCCTATCACCTTCTATTTATAGGAAGAGTGATGAATTTGGATGCAATTTCGGACCCGGTTCGGATCCATATATGGATCTTGACCACCCATCTTAAAACATCGTTATCTTGAGCTAGGAATGTCGGAATTTGATGTTCTTGGGCTCGTTGGAAAGGTCTCGACGAGATCTACGAAATGGCACGATTATTTGAATTTTTTGGATGTCAAAAATACTCCAAATTTTTAGGAAAAGAAAATACGGGGTTTCACAGAAGCGAACATGCCCATGAAGACCTCCATTTCATGAAAGTCAAATTGCCAAAAGCACGATAATGGAACACATGGATCCAGTCTGAGAAGCCAATGTATTTGACCCCATGGAGACCCAAAATTCTGACGAGCAATATATTTCACCCCATGGAGACCGAAAATTCTGACGAGTCTGTGCTCCTCAACTAACTAAAATCCATCTTGTTCCATGTCTTTAATGAATAGCTACAAGTAAACAATAAGTACTCAAGGTCCTCATCCCCCTCTCCACACCTAGGGCAGGAGGTGTCAACGTCACACATCCAATTAGCCTTGAGAGCCTTCGTCAGCGGCCACAACTTCTTTACCTGTCGAAGAAAAATCTTTACCCCATGAATGGCGATCACCAAATCAACTTGTAATAGTTCACCTCAATTCCAACATCCGGAACAACCCTCGAAGTGAGATATTTGCACGCCTTCCTAGCTGAGAAGGTATTGATTGCCCTACACCCAATTATCCTCGAGGAAGGACCCTCACTGAAGCTCACATAAGCATTTTCGTATTTGTTTGAATAAATTGAGATTAAATAATGACTATTTTAGTTGTTCAGATATAGGAGTTCTTAGGTAAGTAAGGTTTTGTTATGGTCTTGTTTAGTCTTTTACCCTTAAAAAAGAGGGGCTTGTTTGGGTATTACAACAACACAAAGCCTTTTCCCACAATTAAGTAGGGCTTGTTAAGGTATTGCTAATTTTATTTAATTTTGTTTTGTAAACCCATCCCCTCTCGATATAAAATGGCTCATGGGTAGATTAAAAAAAATCAAATTTGAGTTATAGAAAATTTAGAGTTTCTCCATCTTCTCCTTCCAATCTCTCCATGCATCTTTGCATTTCTCTACCAAAATCCTGCCTGACATTTGACTCTCCCTTTTCTTCTCATTCTCGTGTGTTTTTCCATTGTATATCAACATAATTCTATCTAATGTTATAAGATCTGAGCAGCAATGAATGTGGCTGTGTTTTTGTTCCGGTGAAATGAGTTTGTGTTTAGGTCCATGAAAATGTACATGGGGAATGTTTACTAAATTCTTGGGAAGTGGAGTTGTAAATTCCTTCCCATCAATGAAATTTATGGATGTCCACTAACCTCTAATGGTCATTTCGTAATCCTTTAGCTTTTGAAAAAAAACTTATAATGTTCCTTATCTTATCTATATTTCTTTTGAGATATTTGCTTGCAGATATCTAGTCCTTGTACGTAATAGATACAAATTCGGATACATATTAAAAACATTGACCAGGTGCCCTTAAATTGGATGATACATTGGAGCCTTGCCAAGAAACATCTCTTTTAGCCCATATCGACAAAAGCACCTGGCATATGGCTGATATTATTGACATGCTCACCACCATTTGGGAGTAGTGGGACCCTAGGCATACTAGCACAGGGAAGGTTGGTTATAAAATAAGGCTGCATGTAATTGCATTCAAAACCAGGGGTGCACATGGATCGGATTGGATCGAATTTTACCTTAATCGATGTCCAATCCAACCTTAATGGATTATAACTTTTCTCGATCCAATACAATCCATTAAATATTCAAGTCTAAACCAGTTCGATCCACTCGATTATGGATTGGATTGGTTTTTTATACATATATATTCTCCCCCTCATGGGTTCTCCTCATGTTAGTAGTAGCACTTAACATTTGGATTATGTTTTTAATATTGAATTGATGTACAAAAAGTGTTTACTATGATGGATTTAGCCCAATTAATAATTCGACTACAATAATTATAAACACTTTATAAAAGAAATATAGAAAATTATCGTATTATTGATTTTTGATCGAAAATAATGTAAATGAAAGTTAGCACAACTGGGAAGAACTTGAATTAGAAGGCAAAAATATCAGCATCTGGTGTATGTTTTGCATTTTGTTGCTAGAAAATGAGATGGGAAAGAGGGTTGTAGCATCTCTGAATAGCGAACAAAGCCATTGAAGGTCTGGAGAGTTGGGATTGGAGCATAGATAATTGATCTTAAGTTGAAGTAAGCTCGAATTGAGAAGGGGATGCAATGTCCAAACAGTTGCATTGTCAATTTGTGAGTTGGCTTGCGAGACGTAGAATAGGATAGTTGGATTTTATATTTTATCTTAAAGTTATCTTTCTTTTTATTTCTAACATGATGTTATATGTTAAATTAAAATTAAAGTGCTACTTGACTAGGAGGATGTAGATGGAATTTATAAAGTAGGGTAAGAAAATTAGTTGTAAATATTAATATTTATCATATATAATATTAACTGATTGGATTGGATTTGATTTTGATAGCAATCCAATCCAATCCATAGTTTAACAGATTTTCAAAATCTCAATCCAATGCATCAGAATGACAAAACCAGGCCAATCCAATCCAGTAACAGCGGATTGGATCGGATTATTGATTTTATCCGATCCATGTGCACCCCTATTTAAAACCATGCTAGATATGGAGAAGAAGCGAACAAGGGTAACTTAAAGGGTTTTTACGGGCAAGCTTTTATAAAACTAAGTAAATCGTGAACTTACATAGGTGATGAGTGAAAAGGAGATCAAGCAAACTGGCTGCAGATCAACTAAATCGATTCTAAATGACTAAGTGAATCTAAATTGGGACTACGAAGATAAATGGCTCTATGGACACTTGGATTATGATATTTATTTGTAGGCAAATCTGGTCTCTGCATTAACTTGAAAGGTTTAAAATTCACCCAAAAACCAAATTAGCTTTCATCAAAAAGTCCGAAGGGGCACGATTGTTTCTGCTGGTATTTTTGACCTAGGCGTCTGACTGTACACTCAGTACACCACCAAACAAAGAATATACTCTGCGCATTAATAAGTTATCGGAGCAAATTTGACTACAGTTTCACCATATCTCTTGTTGTTGTGAATCAAGGTTTGGAGAAGTGTTAAAGTTGTAAGCTGGAATTCTGGAGGTTGTTTACCACTTAGGTGCTTGGTAGATCCAGAATCTTGGCTATTAGGGATAATGCATGCACTATTATTTGTAGCATAAACTTTGGTTATCACATATTCCACAACTTAATGAAATCTTGTCTCACATTAACTTGATTAGCTACATTGAATTCTCTGCTGTCAGTCTACTACATCGTGAGTCTTATGTAATCTTTTCTGACACCATGTTGATTTGCTACATTGAAATTCTTTGTTGTCACTTCTATATTTGGGTTTTATTTTAACATTGAATTGGGCAATGCTTAGATTTCTCTCATTTCTTCCAATTGGCACTAAGTACACGAAATGCTAATTACTTGAAATCTTTGCATCCCTGGAGCATGTGGGGTGCTAGAAAATAGGGTAACTCTGGCATTGGGATTTTTTTCAGAAAGCAAACTGAAGGATCTTCTTTTGAGAATTTACTGAGAATTACACTTTTCCATTTTGTAACTTGGTATATCATTGTGACCTTGAAGCAGAAATACAGACACAAGTGAAGCAGCCTGCTCGGCCATATGATGCAAAACTATTTGAGAGGCATGATGCTAAGCCCTTTAAGGTTGTTATTGATCTCCCTCCAATTTTATTTATTCATTTATCATTACCTTCCCTACATAGTTTCTTTTCATAAATGTCTGAATTTTTTTCTTTTTGCAAGTGTGTCTAATAAAATTTAATGGGTTTCCTGCTGTCTTTCTAGATTTTTTAACAATCTTCAGTGTCTCTTCCACTTGTGCAGGCACCGCCATTTTTGCCTACTGTTCCTGGTCCAGAACATTGTTTTATACCAGGAACATCTGGTGGGAAGAGAAAATCGGCCATCAGCAGTAGCCATGCGATTCAGCCTCACACAGTCACTAGAGCTCTCCATGAGTATCAGTTTCTACCTGAACAACCAAGTGTCAGATCTGATATGTATGAGAGATTGACACCATCACATTTCTATGAACCTTCAGTTGATTCTGGCGGTCATAGGGTATCGGTATCACCACTGCGATCTGGAGGGACTTTTCTACATGGAAATGAGCAGGTGACGCCGGCTTATCCTTACCATGATCAAGCACCGAATGCTGGTTCTCTCTCTCGTCAAGGCAGCCAAAATATGTTCTCTTCAGGGTCTGCTGGGTATGAGACTCTGCCTCACAAGACTGTATATCCTAGTTCTGGACCCGAAGGGACAACTAGTGCACAACATATGATTGGAATGGAAAATTCATTTTTAACCCCTGATATGAGGGTTTACCATGAGGAGGAGAGTTCTCGCTTGGAAAAGAAACGGAAGGTATTGAGTTTTTGAAACCTCCTAGTTATCCAAGGGAGGCTTTTAATCCCATGGCATTTCTCTGTAAATAATGCTATTTTTTAACAGAGTGAAGAAGCAAGAATTGCAAAAGAGGTTGAAGCTCACGAGAAAAGAATTAGGAAAGAGCTGGAAAAGCAAGATATTTTAAGGCGAAAAGTAGGCCAATATAATTTCTGTTCTAATTCTTTGAGTACTTATTTGGTTGGCTAGAAATTATCTGAATTTTTGTGTTCTCTATTTCCAGCGAGAGGAGCAGATGAGGAAGGAAATGGAGAGGCACGATCGTGATAGAAGGAAGGAAGAAGAGAGGACGATGCGTGAAAAGCAGCGGGAAGAAGAAAGATATCAGCGGGAATTAAGGCGTGAACATGAACGGAGGGAAAAGTTTTTACAGAAAGAAAGTATTCGGGTAGATATCTATGATTTCCTTTACTGTAATACTTGTGTATTTTTGAGTATTTTTGTCATGCACAATGGTATTTATAGGCTGAAAAGTTGAGATTGAAGGAAGAAATGAGGAGAGAAAAAGAAGCTGCCAGAATCAAGGCTGCTAATGAGAGAGCTACAGCTCGGAGGCTTGCAAAAGAATATATGGAACTTATTGAAGATGAACGCTTAGAACTCATGGAGTTGGCTGCCTCTGGGAAAGGCCTATCGTCAATAGTGTCTCTTGATAGTGACACACTGCTGAATCTTAACTTGTTTAGAGGTGCATATCTTTACTTCATACAAAAGTTTTTGGATTCTTGCCTTAGTTTGGAATTATCCTTTGTTTCGTTAGTGACTTTTTTTGAGTAGATGGTAATTTGTGGGATTGAACCATTGTTTTTTGGGTGAAATACACACGTGAATCAAGTACTAGACCGTTGAAGTAAGTTCCACCATTAGTGAATTTTTGCACACAAAGGATTTTTATCAATATATATTCATGTTTGTTCTTCCTAAGCTTGGGATATTATTATCCCGTGCTTCATACAATAGAGAATGAAATGTTCTTGTGAACGATGTTCTAGTTAATTAATCTTTCATAAGTGTAGTTATTATACATTTACTTGTGTATCTGTCAATTACAATGTCATATATACTACACTAATAAATGCTTTAAAATAGCGGGGACTTGTTTCATAAAATAATTGCATTGTCGAAAATGGCAGATATGTATGTTTGGCAACTGAAGGCAAAGCGTATTAGGTGTTACCAATGTTGCAATAGTCAGGCGACTTGGCTGAATAGTCAGTTCGCCTACGCAGTTGGGGGTGGGTGTGGGGGGACCGAATAGAATATTCCTATTTGGTCACTACTCTGTCCGACCGAATAGTCAGGTGACTAAAAAAATAGCAAAGACTTCTCCCACTAAATCGGTTACATAGATTCTTGCTCAAAACCATGTTGAAAGATTCGACTATTTTTTACGTTGGCTGTCGACTACCTAACGCAACCCCCACATGGGAGGATTTGAACCCTGGTTTTTTGGGAGGTAGGCACGCTGCACGAATAGTCTGGCGACTAATGAAGAAATATAGATTTTTGGTTTGTCAGATTTTTTAGGGCAAAAACTTAATTCATGATTTTTTGCTGATAAAAATGTGCAATCTGGAAATCAAGATTTTGAATTATAACCATTATTCAGTTACTGGCACCCACTCCAATGGTCTGGTGGTAGTGCAATATGTCTACCACCTAAAAGACCAGGGTTCAAATCCCCCCTTGTGGGGGTTGCATTAGGTAGCCGACAACCAGCATAAAAAATAGTCGGATCTTTCAACATGGATTTGAGCAAAAATCCATGTAGCCGACCCTACTTAATGTGGGAGAAGGTTTCACAATTCGGTTACTTGGTATTTGAAAAGAATACATACCATGATCGAACCAAAGTGCTGGATTTGCTGGTGGACTAATCGTTTCCATATACCAGATATTGGGGTCAACTATTTGCTTTGGATCAATCCAAATGCTACAAATCTTAGATTAAGGCAAATTTGTGATACTGATATAGAAGCAGTGTTGAACTTTAAATTGATACCCAAGTTTTTTTGGAGAAGAATAGATGCCCAAGTATAAAAGAGTAACTGCGGAGGAAAGTGGCTGAACATAAGATGGTGGGTCTGATTCTTTGTTGAAGGTGTATTCTGCTAATATGGAATCATAAACTGTGGTGAAATTATAGTGTACTGTTTTGGCATTTTCTTGCATTATTCTCCCATTAAGTTTTATGTTTATCCCTTGAAGGGTCTCATGTGTGAACTTTCAGTTGAAATAAATAGTTGCCTGAACACCCTAATGCCTAGCGTATTAGTGAAAAAAATCACGTCCACAAATTTCATCAAATTTATCCTTTGAAATCAATCAGGAAAAATAATTTTTATAAATTTCAAGTAAACAATGAGCCTTGCTATTAATGAAAGTTTTGGTGTGGTGACTCCCGCCTTGGGAGGGCTCCCCCATGTTTTTATTAAAAAAAAAGTAAACAGTGAGCCAATAAGATGCACATATTTCATTAAAAATCAATTGGTAAGTTTATTTTGTTAACTAATGACAATGAACATACAAATATATAAGAATATAGGTAATAATTGTAATTTTTATATTCAACATAATTAAAAATACATAATAGTCATCCAATTAGTGTTTATTCTTTATCCATTGACCCACCGACCGAATGACCCATCCTACTGAATATTGAATACCGATTTTTGCAACACTGGGTGCTACTCTTTTGCTATTTGGCTGAAGTCAACAACAACAACAAAGTTTTTTCCCACATTAAGTAGGGTTGGTTACATGGATTCTTTACCTCCATTCAGATCTATGTTGGACCCTTCTTGGATTTAGATCCAAAAAACTAAGATCCCTTCGTAAAGTCTCATTCCAACACTTCTTGGGCCTTCCTCGTCCTCTCTTAACCCGCTCAACATCCCAAAACTCGCATTTCCTCACTGGTGCATCAACTGATCTCCTTGCAAATGGGCAAACCACCTTAAGCGATTTTCTCGCATCTTATCCTCGATCGGATCTACACCAACTTTCCTTCTGATGGCATCATTTCGAATCCGATCTTTACGTGTGTGTCCACACATCCACCTTAGCATTTCATTTCTGCTACTGCCATTCTTTGCACATGTCTATGATTCACATGCCAACATTCAGATCTATAAAGCATAGCAGGTCTCACAACTGCTTTGTAAAACTTTCCTTTGATTTTCAAAGGAGTTTTCTTATCACAAAGAACAATAGAGGCTCCTCTCCACTTTAGCCAATATGCATTTATTCTATTTGTAACATCTCCATCAATTTCCCCATCATGTTGCAAAATAGATCCCAAGTACCTAAAAGAATGTCTCTTCTGAATGTTATTGTCACCAATCTTCACCTCGATTCCTTCACCATTGCTTCCATCAACAGTACACTCCATATATTCAGTCTTAGCCCTACTTATATGCTTTAGTCTCCAACACATGTCTCCAGACCTCAAGCTTCTCATTTACTCCATCTCTAGTCTCATCAATCAACACAATATCATCGGCGAATAACATACATCAATGTATCTCATCCTGAATGTGACTTGTCAACTCGTCCATAATCAAACTAAAAAGGAATGTACTCAAAGTTGAACCTTGATGCAGATCAATGTTGATGCCAAAATAATTAGTCTAGGATCCTTACACAAAATGAAGCCCTATCATGCATATCTTTTATGAGATTAATGTATAGGACATGTACTTGTCTTTTCTCCAAAACTCTCCACAATATCTCCAGTGGGACAGAATCATAAGCCTTCTCGAAATCAATAAAAATCATATGGAAGTTCTTCCTCTTAGCTCTATAAATCTCCATTGTTCTCCTCAGCAAGTGGACGAAATCATAAGCTATTTGGCTGAAGTATTGAAAATGCTATTCTTTTATTACGTGATGTATATTATAGACATATATTCTTATAATTGTATTAATATTAAAAAAGATTAAACTGTGCTAATTAAAAACTAACATGATGTCTTCGGTCATTGTCTATATGAACTTGGAGTAGAGGATGAGCGTCAAAAAAAAAAACTTGGAGTAGAGGAGGTTTCCAGCTACACAGTTCAAAAATGCTATATTGAGCCTGTTCTTGGTCTTGCCAATGATCTGTTTTTCCAGTTGCTTGCAACTGGATATATGTAGAAGCATATGCTGATATTGGATTTAATGAACTGTTACTGCGGAGTTCATCATGGATATACAGTATAGCTAATGCATTCTAACTTGGGATACAGAATACAAATTCATTTTGTTGAAGTATTTTTATCGAATGAACTGTGATTTTTCAATTTGGGGCTACCCTATCATTTTGAACAAATTGAGGCACAGGCTTCATTGGATGAACATATGCTTTGAGATGAAAAAACTATCCATCTTTAACCCAACCTGCCAGATATAAGTTATCAGATATCTCTTTAAAGATTTGAACTCTTTGTTTTCATGTTCTCTTGAATGTTGCATGTTTCTTTTAGTTAAGAACATGTATACCATGGCCTCAAATTTCAGCGAAATTTGGTTGAATTTCTGTCGAATATCGATATCCAGTCGAAACAGAAATTCGACCGAAATGACCAAAATGACCGAAATATGGGTGTCCTAGTACAAAAAATGACCGAAATGACCGAAATTTCGATCGAAATTCCACCAAAATTCCATCGAAATTTTGTTTTGGTCGATACCGAAATGGTGACCGAAACCGACATTTAAGGCCTTGATGTATACCTATTTTGTGTTTTCTTGTGGATCCGAATAGAAGTTTTTTGAATGGCTACAACGTTGATGTCACCCATTTATTTCTGCTAAATTATTTCTGAGTACCTTTTTGACTGATTTGTTGATTTTCACATTTTAGTGGGTTGATTTTTCTGCTTCTTGCTTGCTTCCCATTCACCTTTAATTTTCCAATGTTCCAGATAAGCTGAAGAAATTTCCTCCCAAGTCTGTACCTCTGAAATTGCCTTTTGCAGTTCAGCCATGGATTGATTCAGATGAAAATGTTGGAAATCTGCTCATGGTATGTGTGTAAATACGAGAACATTTGCTTTATTGGTTGAAGCTGGATTGTACAATGTCTTGGATTTTCCCGCAAAAAAACTTAGTTTTCAGTCTGTGATCTAGCCTCCCTGAACTATATTTAGCATATTTCTTGAGTCTCTTAATACGTGTTTTTTCCTGAAAATTAATATCTGACAATTAAATGAGTCTTATATAATATATCAGGTGTGGAAGTTTTTCATCACTTTTGCGGATGTTCTGGCACTGTGGCCATTCACCCTTGATGAATTTGTCCAAGCTCTTCACGATTATGTGAGTTGTGATGTTTATTTTATCTCCATCCTCTAGGTTCTTTTATTTCCATCATTTCCTGTCTTACAGTTAATGTTGTATTATGTATCTAAACTGCAAATCCAAAATTTTCATGTCTTTTCCCCATTCTTTTAGTGTTAATCTATAAATCTTGAGGCTTTTAACTTTTAATTCATTATTCTCGTAGTAACAAAAATGAAAATTCCAAGGTGGATGCATGGACACACATATAAAGATCGGATTTGGAATGATGCCATCGGAAGGAAAGTTGGTGTAGTTCCGATCGAGGATAAGATGCGAGAATCGTTTAAGATGGTTTGACCATTTGTAAAGGAGGTCAGCTGATGCACCGGTGAGGAGATGCGAGTTTTGGGATGTTGAGCTAGTTAAGAGAGGGTGAGGAAGGACCAAGAAGTGTTGGAATGATACTATACGAAGGGATCTTAGTTTTTTGGATTTAAGCTCAAGAATGACCCAAGATAAATTTGAATGGAGGCAAAGAATCCATGTAGCCGACTACTTAATGTGAGAAAAGGCTTTGTTGTTATTTTCGTAGTTAGGGAAGATAACTTTGGTTGGGGAGGGGGAGAGTATGAGCGGGAGCGGAAGTGGGAGTGAGAGCGTCGGCGAGGGGAACCTGGTGATCGGAGGGCTATCGTTACCGTGGGGGAGGGGAAGGAGGGGCGCGAGGATGCAGAGATGGAGGAGTTGGCGAGGGAGGGCCGTGGAGTTTGTCAAAGGTGAAGACTCGATCGTTGAAGGCGAGAAGCGGGGTGGTGTTGTGGTGCTTCAGCTGTGGCGCTAACAACCATTTGTCCAAGTCCTGCGCAGCTGTGCTTTTACGCAACCACCCGAGCCACCGACGGAAGGGGTGTTTTTTAAGGTGGTCATGGTTGAAGAAGAAAACTCCGTCGGGATGCTTCTCTAATGTGGATTTGGAATCCCCCCTGGAGCTGTTATCAGATGCGGCATTGGGCTCTCTTTTTGCAGCTGTCGACGAAGGCAATGTTGGGGCAACCCTTGGATGGGCTCATGGTGGGAGAAGGGGATGCAGAGGTTTTGAGGAGGATCCGGGAGAGACTAAATGTGGCGAGAGAGCTCCACACATGTATTGATGTGATATGGTTGCATGGGGTGGTACTCTGTGTGAGGGACCTACCATCGGGAGGGTGGGTGAGGGTGAATGTGGTGATTGCGAGAGTTGTGGAGGGAGTTTTGACCGTCGGGGTCGAGAGGTGCAATTAGGTTGCGGAGACCTTAGGTTTTGGATCACATTTGGGTGGTGGGTAATCGTTTTTAAGCTGGCAGGGGGGGAGTGTTCCCTTGAGGTATAGGAAGATGGAGGTGCTGAGGGAGGTCTTAGAGCATATCTGAGAGGTAATGGAGATTTGTTGCTTCGGTTTGCGGTCGGGAGACGGATCACATGTGATGGTTTCGATGCAGGGAGCGAGACCTCCATCTCCCTTGCGTGCATCGCTTTGGATCGATTGGAGGCCGGTTCCGTTGTGGCTTGGTGCTGGAGTGTGGCGGAGTGTCGCCGACGCCTTCGGTTGCCGACGGGGATTCTTGGGTGCCGAAGTTTGCATCGGGGAGTCCAAGGGTCGCATGACTCATGGGAGGCGAAGTCCAACCGTCTTTTTCAGGAAACCCTAGCATCACTCATTTTTTTAGATGCAGTAATGTTTGGCCATTCAAATGCGGTCTCATTAGCTGGTCTTCCTTCGAATCCGACTATTTATGCGGGTGCAGGCATCCTCTCGGTTAGTGGGTTGCGATATTCAGGTGCGGTGCTTCATCCAAGTAAAGATCCGATTTCTGTTGTGGCGGTTGGATCCGATTTCTCAGAGTCGACACTTGGTGCTGACTCGAATAAGGCCCCGATGGCCCCAATTTATTTGTAGTGGCAGCACTCGGTGGAGACTGGTCCCTTAGGGCCCCTTCTTGGGTACTTTTTGACTACGATGGTCGGCTTCTCTGGGGCTACTGTCGCTCCGATGCTCAAGGCGATGAGCTTGGGGAGGCCTTGTTGGTGGAGTGTCGGCTACGGAGGGAGCAGGCGTTGAGGATGGCAATTGGAAGGGCTTCGATCTGAGGGTGGGGGTGGCCTTTCGGAAGAGGGTGGCAATTGCTTCGTGTCGTGCAAAGGTGTGGGAGTGGGGGCTCGAGCGTAGAAGCTCGGTGCAGAAGATCTAGATTGGGTCGGCTTTTGAGGGGACAACTACTAATGCGATGCAATATTTGATGTTTTTCTCGCGGAGGCATCATCGGGCAACCGCGATTGATTGGGAGTCGAGGCTGCTTGAGCGCGAGCGCAAAGTGGGGAGATTTCGAAGACTTCGAAGCTGGGTGTGGAAATTTAGAGGGGCTTCATGTGGTTCATGAATGGGTCGATTTTGAAGGAGATATGGTACATGAGAACGTCGTGGTACTTGTGGAGGAGTGTTTGGGTCATGTTACTTCAATAGTGGCAAAAGAAAGCGACATCGAGAGATTATTCGAGCTATTGGTTGTGCAGAGAGTAGGGGTTCAGGTGGTGGGGGCTTCTCCCACGATTTTCCAATGAAGCTTCTATCCTGGAATGTGCGGAGGCTGGGTTAACCGGAGAAGTGGTTGGCGATTGGTTCTTTGTTGGATTCGTGAAAGATTGATGTAGTTTGCTTGCAGGAGACTAAGATTGATTTGTGGGAGTCCTTGAGATGGGGTTCCACTTCTGGTCTTCACCTCACTGATTTCAGAGAAGTGTTGTGAGAATGAAAACTCGAGGAAGATTGTGGTTGCTTGGAATGGAGGCCTTTTCGATCTGGTGGATGAGGTGATCATGGTACATTCGGTGTCAGTGGCTTTGGCGAGCAAGGTGGATCAATCCCATTTTGTGATTAGTTCAATGTATGGCATTGCGTGGGCATTCACTGATTTGGCATTGTGGGCTGAGCTGTGGAGAATAAGGTCGGATTCTCGAAGATGGTTTGGCTTGTGGGGAATGCCTTCAATGTAACACTCTATGCGGAGGATAAGCCGGATGGAAGAGGTGCGCATGATCCTGGTTCGGTTGCTTTTGCTGAAATGGTGGAGGAGCTTGCTTTGGAGGTTTTGGACATGGAGAACTGCATATATATATGGAGGAGCTCTTCCTCTCGTTCACGTATTGACCGTTTTCTCCTGTCTGTCGAAGCCTTGTAGATGTTTAGACTGGTTACCGTCACTTCTTTTCCCAAGTCGAGATCATATCATACGCCATTGTCTCTTGATTCTTGCAGTGGTAGAGGTTCGTCGTCTTATTTCAGATTTGAGTGATGTTGGATGCTAGAGGAGGGTTTTCGTAATATGATTATTGCTTTTTAGATGGAGTTGGAGGTAGATGGTTCGGCTACTGCGAGGTTTGCGTTGAAGCTGGCCATGATATGATGTAGGCTATCTGTTTTCAGGAGAATCTCTTGCATTAAGCGAGAACTTAGGAGGAATCATGCTCATGATGAGTTGGTGAGGCTGGACTTGCTGGCGGATAACAGGGAGCTGGACGAGGAACTCATGAGCCGTGATGTGGTGTAGAAGATCCTGAAGGAGGATAGAAAGCGGGAGTATGGGTGGAGGCAGAGGTCGTTGCATAATTGGTTGAAGGAGGGCGATGTAAATATCTGATTCTTTCATATGGTATGAAAGGATAGAAAGGAGGAGAAATTTTGGTACATTTTGTTGAGGTAGGGGGAGAGGAAATCCAATGGGAGAGGGAGGTTGCGAGGGTGGTAACGGATTATTTCAGGAGCATGAGCATGTGCCTACCACATTGTGGGTTGCACTGGTTGGGGTTGGGGATGAGCCACATTTCTGCTCCTGATGCAGAGTTGATGATGCAACCGTTTGGGTTGATGGAGGTTCAAGAGGCTGTCTTTGCATTGAATCCGGACGGATGCCCTGGACATGATGGCTTCCCCGTGTTCTTCTTCAGGGAGTTCTGGGATTTGGTTGCTGAGGAGGTTAGGGGGATGGTGCCTGAGTTTCTAGAGGGGAACTATGGCAAAGATTCAGGGAAGCGATATGCGTATGCGTTTAGACATGTCATTGAATTGCAATTGAGCAGTCTGCAGGGGCATATGCAGGGTATATGTGGTTCTACATAGTTTTCTATTTTCTATTTAAAAATAAATAAATATCTATAAAAGTGACTACAATGAACTTTAATTTATGAATAAATGTGGTCTAACAGAAGATCTAAGAAAATAACTTTCATGAAGAGCTGATCCTTGTACATTCCGAGAACATTTATGACTGTTTGCTTTGTTATACCTATTGATTAAAAAAAGACCTCACCACTAAGACGATGAAATTTAACTAAATGATTAAGTGGTGCGTATCAAATGCGTCATTAGCAAATTCCGGATTTAAGAAATGCTACAATTATTGTAATTACTTGTTCAATCCCTAGTTGATTTCTGCTATTCTATTCAGTAAATAATCTGCGAATACAAGCTCAATTACAATGATAAATATCATCTATTCCCTCATAAGCATCTTCTAATTGATCGGCAAAACATTTGATTTGCAAAATATGCACAAAACACTTCAGTACATGTTAACTTTGTCAACTAGGAAACTAAACATGCCTTAATACAAACATGAATGCAAATCAAATGAAATTGTCGCCTAAAACTTAATGTTGATATTTTATCCCCACGTAATCTCTGATATATGCAGATGATAGAGATTTTTCACATCACAGCAGACGAACTTATCAAAAAGAGCATCATCATCATCAACAATAACAACAAAGCCTTTTCCCACATTAAGCAGGGTCGACTACATGGATTCTTTGCCTCCATTCAGATATATCTTGGGTCATTCTCGGGCTTAGATCCAAAAAACTAAGATCCTTTCGGATAGTCTCATTCCAACACTTCTTGAGCCTTCCTCGCTCTATCCTAGTTGTTTTAATATCCTAAAACTCGCATCTCCTAACTGGTGCATCAGTCGACCTCCTTTGCAAATGGAAAAAAAGCATCAAATAGGAAAACAATGGGGAACTAGGATTACCTAGTGGAGGATATCACAATCATATAGGAGTTGGGAGCTGGAGGAGCTCCGAGGCAATGGTTGCGGTGGAGGTTATGTGGGGCGCTGGTTGCGATGAAGGTTGGGGTTTTGTTTGGTGATGAGTATCAGGGGTGAGAGGCGCTTCTGGAAGAGAGCATGGGTTCTAGAGTAGGGTTATGCACTCTCTAAGTGCTATCGTATCCATATCTTAAGGTCCAGATCTGATTACCCAACTAGACAATAAGCGACTGCACGGGATGCATATGTGGTCGCACATCCCGCATATGCAGCCCCCATATGCGCAAATTGCGCATAGAAGATGGCTTCATGTAAAAAATGCGCTGAGGAAAGCGAATAGGCATATGCGACTGCATATGCTGCTTTTGTGAACATTGACTATGGCTTTGATCAGATCAATCGATTGTTTTTTTCTTACTGTCCAAGAAAGATGCTGCCACAAGAGTTGAAGATTACAGATCGATTGCTCTTTCCGATGCGGAATATCTGATTATGGCAGAAGTGTTGGCCAACTGTCTGAGGGGGGTGTTGAGCACGATCATCTCGCTAGTTCAGAGTGCTTTCTTACCTGGCAAGCAACTCATGGACAATATGGTGTTGGCTTCTGAGATTGTGACGGAATGATGTAGGAGGAAAGCTAAGGGAATTTTGTGGAAGGTGGACTTTTTGAAGGCTTATGATTGTGTGGATTGTCGTTTCCTTTGGGCCTTGTTGTACATGTGTGGTTTTCCTGATAGGTGGATTTCATAGATGAAGAGGTGTGTTACGACCGCATTGTGTGCCGTTCTTGTGAATGGGCAGCCGAAGGGGCGTTACTTCCAGCCACAACATGGTGTTCATCATGGTTACCCTCTGGCGCCTCTTCTTTTCGTTCTTGTGACTGACGCCTTATTGATTATGGTTGATCACACGGTTACATGGGGGTTCTGCCGCAGTTACTCAAATGAGGAGATTTCTGTTCCCATTCTTCAATACACAGATGACACGATCCTCCTTGTGGAAGAGGGCGTTGACAATTGTAGAGGTTAGCCGTTTTGGTTCTTGATATGTTTGGGGCTTGAAACTTAACGAGAATAAGCCATAGTTCATTTCTTTTGGTCTGGTGGCACGGAGATTGAGTTGTGTGCTGGATGGTTGCGTTCACTGTGCATGGATTTGCCGTTGTCTTACTTTGGTGTGCCTCTGGTGGCCAGGGAGATGCGATTGACTGATTGGCTACCGGTGATTGAGAAGTTGGAGCAAAGACTGGCAGTGTGGAAGTCTTTTTGTTTATCCAGGGGTGGCAAGCTAGTGCTGTTGCAGTCGGTTCTATCTGCGATCCCTATTTTTTTCATGTCTGCTAGGTTTCTGCCTATGGGGGTGCGGAAGAGGCTTGAGTGCATCATTAGGCAATTCTTCTGGTCGTCATTTGAGCATTTTAGTAGTTTTCCTTTGGGGGATTGCAAGACGATCTCCTGCTCAAAGGAGGATGGGAAACTTGGAGTGCGTAGCTTGGATGCGATGAATAAGGCCTTGCTTAGCAAGTGGGTCACATGTATTTGGGGCGACTGTAGCAGTTTGGTGTGCACTCTGATCCGACAGATTTATGGGTCAGGCTGACTGACCAAGCCAATCGATGACAAGCAGACCATTACTTTGTCTTGAACAAGTTCTTTTGTTTGTTTTGTTTATTTGATGAACGAAAAATAACAAGAGAGAGAGGAAGAGGATCAATAGGATATTCGATTTTGTTGTGAATCATTGCTTTGACACCAAGTTGAATGTAATGGAATGAGATTCTTCCACGTTTATTTGAGGAAGAAGGAAATCAATGGATAAAAATAGGAAAACAGTTGGTGAATTGGTGCTAACATCTATCTTCAACTAGAAATGTTTCATATGATAGTATACGAACATGAGATTAGAGGATTTGATATGCCTGCCAACTGTATATCTAGAAAAGAAATAGCTACGAAGAATGGATAATAAATTCTAGAACACAAGAAAGAGCAGGGTGTGATTTGTGGATGACTTTTGAACCAAAAGTCAATTCATAACTAGGGGTGTTAACCGAATCGAATACCTTCGAATCCACTGTGATTCAGATTCATATCATTTTAAAAATTTCGCATTCGAACTCGAATCTAATTTTAAACAAATTTGCTATCCTAAATTCAGATTCGATTAATTTTTAGTTTTAAATATTCAAATTCGATTCATTTGAATTTGAAATGTTCATTGATATTTTAAAAATCATATAAATAACTTATAGGAAGAATATTATAATTTTAAAGATTTTATTGTATTCAAATTTTGAATACACAGTACTAAAATAAATTGAAAAACTGTACAATCACGGAAAATATCAAATAAATAGTATATAGTGGATAAAAATGTCTAATTTTTATAGTTATTATATGTTTTTTACAATCTAAACATACTTTTTTTGTGATGAAAGAAAGTTATGGCCATAACGTAAATACATAAGACTATTAAAGAGATAAAATACTGTTGATAAAAAATGATTATTATTGTGTGTCAAGCAAGACAAGATTGAGCTCACATAGAAACTAATACAAACTTTTTTTGAGATAATGAGAATACAAAATATAACTTAGCAAGGCAAACCACTTCATTTACTGTGAGGATTATCGATAATCTAAAACTATGACCATGAAACACAATATTTTTGATATGCAAAGAAACACACTACACTATGGTGAGAAGAGGTCGTAGATTAATCATGTAGTGATAAATGTCATCTTCACATTCATAGGCATCATCATGGATTGCCATGCAAAAAAAATCAAAATATAAAAAGGTGGAGGAGGCATATTTAGATAGGCCATGAACTACGATAAATATTAAAGAGGAACTTGAAGTAGCATGATCATTGTTTTCACTTGCAAGGAGCATCATTGTCTACCCTATGTTTGTGGGTTCTTTCATCAATACTGAAAAGGGGAAGGGAAGTGGTAGGGTAAGGAATGCGAGAACATGGAAATACATGTGGTATGTGGAATTGGAATAAAAAAATGGCAGAGCCTTCTCCCACTTTAAGTAGGGTCGACTACATGGATTCTTGCTCAAAATCAAGTTGAATGATCCGACTATTTTTTGTGATGGCTATCAGCTACCTCATACAACCCCAACAAGGGGGCATTTCTTTTGGGTGGTAGGCACACTGCACTACCACCAGGCAATTTAAGTGGAACAAAACTCTCAAAAATTCATTTTTCCTACTAGACATTATGAATACTATTTTCTATTCTATTTTTTTGTTTTGAATAGTTAGTCTTTAACTATTAGGATTATAATACATAGATATTAAATTTAACATGACATAGAGTGTTTTGTGACTCTCGTAATGCCTTGAAATTTCTTAATAGCATACTAAGATTGATCATCATGCTTATACTAAGTAACTCATACCTAAGTTAATGCCACTAGGCTAAAATAAGAGAGATGTGAACTTAGATGTTTTGTATAATTGATGCACAAAGGATCTCCCTCATCGACTTACGACGTGTTTCAGATCCGAAGTACTTGAACGTAATTTAAGATATGGGCTAATCTTCTAGCGGATGAATCGAGAAAAAAATAAAAATATCATAAATTGATAATTAAATTGGGTTTGATTACTACGTAAGAGTAATTGGACTAAGATGAAGCTGATAACACAAGGAAGTCATGAACCCAAGGGACTTTCGGTAAATTCAGTGGTGGTTTAACTTGAAAGAGATTATGTCGCACTATACTAGTCTAATGTTGCATGTACATGCCATATAATGACAAGTCACATTGGTGTGGCCTGGGAATAATGAAATCCTGTCTGTGAAATATGGACATGATAAATCATACCAATGGAGTCTAGATATGTAATAAGTTTAAGAGCATACACTTAATAATGTGTAGTAAGGGGGTTCCCAGAGTACCTTTAGATGCTTGCTGCAACCGGAATCTTATAATACTTTCTTCTCTCATACTTAGCGGTACAAGTATGATTAATAACTTTGTAATCGAAGAAATATAAAATGGAAAACTATGTTGTTGTACTTTGACATTTTATGCTTGGTGATACAGTGCAAGCATTATATCTTTCAATGTGAATTAAATAATCTTTATATGCTGTTGTTGCATCTATTTTTGCAAATGAAATTGGATAAAATACATATAAATGTTTTGATGCTATTATGCTATAACTCCGTGCACGGGAACATTGGGATAGGATCTTGATCAATCCATGGTGGGGTTGTTGCATGTATGTATGCAAATATGTATGTAATGTATACATGTATATATGTATGTAATATGTATATAAATATAAATATAGGCATGTGTGTGTGCATATGTATATATATATATATATATCGAATTGAATTGTTATCGAACGAATTCATGTTAATTCAAAAATCGATTCATTTGAGAATCGAATCCACAAGTCAAATTTAAATTCAGTTCATTTTATTTTGAATCAAACTTTTTTCAATTTTTTGTTGAACAAATGCTAATCGAACTTGAATGATTCAATTTTATTAGCACCCAAAACCGAAGTCTAATTTAGGTTATGTTAGCTTATAATGTTATCCTTTATGTAAAACTACGACCAATTGAAATGTGTGCGTAAGACCTCACCTACCATTTATATTGAAATTAGTTTAGGCTTGTGCAGTAATTGTGCGATTTCAGAAATGTGACCTTCCATCTTGAAAAGTGCTATTCTTGTTTAGCATAATGATAACATTGTCACAACAACAAAAACTAGAATGCTGAGTATTACTGATTGTTTTTTTGAGTTATTACTTTATTGTTGATGCTAGAGAGCCATATTAATCAAGTGAAGCAGCCCAATAGTTGGTTACTTCATGGGTTCTTTTAAAGGAAAACGACTCACATAATGATGCAGTTTTTAAAGCTTGCCGTTCTTATGGAGAGTTTCTTTTCTATGGAGGGATGCTTAATGTGTTTGTTCCTTTTGTGTAATTTGACATTTGTTAGTATCCCTTTGCTTGTTAAAAAGGCTGGATCATATTGATAGCTCTAAATCCTTACACAACTTCGAACAAGATTCAAAATCTCAATTTTGTTTCGGTCCCCCACCCCACAAATCTGAAATTTCGGCGAAATTTTGGACGACCGTTTCAGTAGAAATGTCGAAAATGGCTCAAAAGCCATTCTCAACTATTTTTTGCAAAGTAAGATCTTCCAAGTTATTACAACAATAAATAACTTGCAAATACAAACTTATATCACACATATTCATCATATATGCCCCTTATATCACACATATCAATCATATCGGCCAAATCGATGTTAATGCTGATTCTTGGCTGATCCATACTAGAAATGGATATCATCCAATCCAAGATCTTAAAACAACAATAGCTTACAAATGCACACTTATATCACACATATCTCTCATCCATACGCCTTATATCACATATATCGATCATATCAAACATATTGTTGAGATGACGGATAGATACTGGAAATGGAAATCGAAATAACTACGTTAACAACACTTAGAAGACGTCTTTTGTTCATAAAATAGATGAGCATTTGATTCTAAAATATAGATAATGATTAACCAGACAATGTTTCATCCATAGAAATCACTGTCGTGGACAAAGGGGGGAAGCTCCCCAAGTTGAAGAATCGTTGTATGTACCCCCCTCCCTTGTCGCACCATACCCTACTAGACATGGGTCTCGCTGTCCGGTTAGCGGGGGGAGGGGGGTGTTGAAATGAAATATATAAACCATTATGCATTTTAATATTGTGAATAGGTAAATAAGTAGTAAAAAAATTGATCTAAAAAATTAGTAAAATCAAGCTCACATAGATAATATCGTCGATATACGTAGTATCCGTGAAATTTCACCGTTATCGGTTGAAATCAGGGAAATTTTATACTGAAAACCGTGAATTTCAACCAAAATGGGTCGATACTCGGTCGAAAATCCAGGAAATTGGCATATAGGTGGTTTCGATACCCATGACCCGTCGAAACTGAAATTTCGCGAAATTTCAATCCAAGCTTCAGAACTTGAATGATATGGGAACAAATTCAACTTTAGACGCAATGAAATCTTATTAGGATCTAATAATCTGACTAATACAAAAGGGTAGAATGTTGCATGGAACTCCACCTGTCTTTGGGATCACCAATCTTCTCTCTCTGGGGTATTAACAAAAATAGACACCTCTCACTTTGGAGATTAAGAAAAATCAGCACTTCTCTCATCATACCTTGACAAAAATAGACACCTCTGAGCCTAAAAAAAAAATAGACACCTCTCTAGATGGGCTCGAGAGCAAACTATTATCACAGGCAGGTACTGGTGCAGTTTATGGGATACAATTCTAGGCATTATTGGGAGGTGATTTAACATCAGGGTGGAACTGTAGAAGTAAGAAAAAACCCAAAGCAGTAGGGAACCCTCGAAGGGTTCAAAGAATTCAGGTTTGTTGGTCGGACTGGAAAGGAGAATGGGAACCACCTTTTGTTCAGGTGCCACCTCTAGATGCGTGGTAGATGCATCTGTTTTTCTAGTTGCCTGTGGATGATTTCTTGCCAAGGAGGGTTGCAGACTGGCCGTGATTTAATATGGACCAAGGATCGATGGAATACATCTTGCCAATTTGTTTAGGCTTGTCGGATGGAAGGCTTACGGCATTATGCATATAATAATTTGGCACAGTATGTGCAATCTAACTTGGCTAGTAAATGACTTTGGTCTATCTTGATGTAATATTCTATACCTTCCTGGGAGTTAATGTCGTACTCCCTTTTTTTGTTAATAAGGGTGGCTGCTAATCTTAACCAACCAACAAACCAACCGATGCTTCATGTTCCTCTTGTTAAGACCATACACCAGCATTCATTTGTTTGTAGACAGAAATAAATTAAGCCCACCTTTTGAACTTACATGCAGAGGTTTACACGAGTTCTCTGCCTGAGTTACTATGTAGTTACCTATGATATACCATGCATAAAAATTTGGTGTCCCCAGAAAAATAATAAGCAGAAAACTATATTTGTGGTATGATTATATGTTTCATTTTCATGTGATCATAATTTTTTTAGAGGAAGGTAATAGCAAAATGAGATCTTATTCTGTCAGAAGGTAGAAGGAAGAACCCTGCAAGAGGAGGCATGCGAGATCAAAGAATGTTGGAAGGAAACTACTTGGGAACGATATGTAATTTTTGATCTAAGTCTGGATTTGACCAGAACTAGGTCTGTTTGGTAGTGATAAATCCATGTAGAGTCGACTCACATAAAATAAGAAAGGCTTGGTTCTTGTGATATAGTTTGCTGTGCCTTTAGGAAACTATACTTTTCTGTTTATCAATTCACTTTTGAAATATGAAGATACCATGCCTTACAACGCTTTACAGGCAATCTAATCCTGTTTTAATAAGTTTATTATGTATCGACATATACTATTTTAAATAGTAAAAATTGTATGAATAGTTTACATACAAGATTGCTAAAAGATGCAACAAAATAAGGGCATATAAAGAACGTTTATAATTAGATGTTCCTAACAAATATACGATGAGAGGAATTACCGAAATATGCATATTCAACTATGCTATGAAATTATCTTAGTAAAAATTAAACAAAGATGTAAATCACTAATAATAACTGGGATTGGGATCATAACTTTAAAACTAACTCTATTGGTGTTAGGCAAATGCATTTCATGATATATGTGTAATTAGATTTTTTTGGACTAAAAGATTGAATGTTTAGTATCTTAAAATAATAAGGCTAGATATATGAGAAAAATTTCGGATTTCAAGGGTACATTATCATGGTAAGTGAACTATAATTTTCCTTGGAGTTTCTGTTCCACAGTTGCCCGCTTTGTCTTCTTTAGGGATATAGTGTCTATTAAATTGAATAGTTTGTTGAAGTTAGCACAACAATATATTGGATTTAGGATTCAAATGCGTAGTAACATGTATCTGTTGAAGGTCAACGTAGAAATGAATTTGCAACAAAAAAGATTAATAGAAATGTTTTCAAAGAAATTGAATGTTTTTGTATATTGAAAAAATATTGTGCAGCCACTTAATTTTCAAATTTCACGACTTGCCTTTTATTTGTTCCATCCTAGTCGAACCAATAATAATATGATTCCCATTATTTGCTAGAAAAGTTGGAATATTTCTCGGGTGCATTTACCATATGTTGCTGGTGGAAATGATAATACCTGCAATACGCATATCTCCTGCTTCCTTTTTGACACATTATTAAAAAGCGTTATTGTCATGGATTGTTTCCATTTTAAATAGATAGCCTAGAAACTTACCTAGATCTTCTAATTTACGTTGACATAATCAATATTGAGCAGGATTCAAGGTTATTGGGAGAGATACATATTTCTCTTTTGAAATCTATAATTAAAGATGTTGAAGATGTTGCAAGAACTCCTGCTATATCATCAGGGGCGAATAACAATAATGCTGCTAACCCTGTTGGTGGACATCCGCAGATTATTGAGGGGGTCTAGCATTTGACCATTTCACGTTTCTTGTTTCTAATTCAATAGATTTCTTTCCATTAAAATTTTTATCATATTCCTTTTCTTCCTTGACAGGCTTTTGCGTGGGGTTTTGATATTCGTAATTGGCAGCAACAACTGAATCCATTATCTTGGCCTGAAATATTGAGGCAGTTTGCATTATCTGCTGGGTTTGGACCTCAGCTCAAAAAGAGGAGCATTGAAAAGGCATATTATCGTGATGAGGATGAGGTCTCAGCCCACTAACATTTTCCCTTCTATATATATTGCAAAATTGTGGTTGTCTTTTGACTTTGTTTGTTTACATGATGCCAATTTTAGTTTGTTTAATACATTTCTGACAACATTTTTTAAATAATATTTTGATGTTGATGATGCCTTGTCAGAACTCGGTTGAAACTTGAAACCCATTTGTTGGCCATAAGCTAAGAGGCAATATACAAAACACACACACACATAAATATATAAAATAAGGATCACCTTGAAATGGGAACCGATGATTTTAGGTGGAAAGGTCTGGATTATCGACTGTGATAATTATCACATGTGAGGGGAAGTGTTCTTTTTGGGGGTGGGTTGGCAGCATGTTCTGCAAAATGTTCTCAATCTATAGAGCATCTGAGAGTCAAAGTGGCACAACATAAATATCTTTTACACAGGGAGGACTTTATTCTTCTGGTGTACATCTTGATGTGTTTGCTGCGTTGAATGGTGGATATTTAAGATGAGAGAAACTCGTTTTAAATGTGTGGAAATATAAAATAGGAAATGTATAATCAAAGATAATAATAAAACTTGATTTACGTGGATTCCTACTTTCGAGTGAGCAGGATGAAACCATCGGAGAAAGCACAAAGGGTTAGGTTTTCTATTGTATTTTCTCAACGATTGCAAGTGTTAGAAAATATGAAATGTTGAAGGGGAATATATAAATAGAGCAAGAACTACGGAAAGATAAACATGAACACATGGATTTTTACGTGGAATCCTACTCCCTAAGCAACGGGATGAAGCCACAGGAAAACGCCTCAAAGGGCCGATGTGTCT
Organism: Ottelia alismoides; assembly: GCA_037367405.1. NCBI lineage: Eukaryota > Viridiplantae > Streptophyta > Magnoliopsida > Alismatales > Hydrocharitaceae > Ottelia > Ottelia alismoides. The sequence goes on along the minus strand of JAZKJV010001061.1, from coordinate 136,570 downwards.
ATTGCACTCTCATCTGATGCAGGAGGTTTGGAGCTTCTTATATAGCCTCCACAAACCCTCCTAGTCCAACTACTGGTAGATGTAGGACTGAACACTGGATGTGGTACCCATCTACCATATAAACGACGCATACTCCAACACTCCCCCTTAAGCTGGAGCATGCAATGCTCAGCTTGGACAAACGGAAAGAAATCTCAAACTCATACTAAAAGACACTGCGAGCAATATCAACTCAAGGCATACATACTATCGGTTGCTGTCGAGGACGCTGCTTCTCATGCTGTGCAAGTGAGGAGGAACAAACATGCTGGAGTGTGAGTTGAATTGGGTGTGCTCTGTACTGCTCCTGTTAGAGTCACCAAAATTGAAATGAGTCCCCTTGTCGGAGTACTCTGGCCTACCACTATAATGTGGACAACTGCTCCATTTTTGAAGGACCGAACTGAATAGCAGTGGAGACATCCTCGTCAGAGTCCACGGTCGCTGGAGAATGGAGTCTGAAAAGTCTCCTCGTCGGAGAACTGGGTCTCTCCCATACTGGCTTAGAGAATGAGATCTCTACTTTGGAGTCCCTATGAAACCACATGAAAACCTTAGCCTACATGGCATAGAGAATGGAATCTCTACTCTGGAGTATCTATGGTTCACATGAAAACTCTGAGACCAAAAAAAAAGATGGGTACTACACAAATGATGGCAAAGATGTGCGTATCAAACTGAAGATTTGGAATCTGATTGTCGAGTCTGAAATCTGAAAATCTCTGTAGAGTCTGAAATCTGGCTAAACTGGAATATGGAGAATTTGAAAAAACTGGCCTGTAACTCTATACAATACTCCCCCTTTCTCCCATACTTGTCGGAAAACAATGACATCAACAATGTTGGGAGAAGACATGAACAGATGGGGAAGAACAAAAACCAATAAACCGATCTCAATTTTTTCTTTCGGCTTTTCCTTTTTTTTAAATCCCTTTTTCTCGTACGGATTCTTTTTGTACGATCCCCTTTTTTTCGGGTATTTCCTTTTTTTATATAGCCAACTCAGCTTTCAATTTTTTTTCTCGCGTATGATTTTTTTGTACGCACCTCCCCTTTTTAAAAAAATAAGATCTTCTTGACCCAAATAATGGGCCCAAATACAACTCAATCCAATTGGGCCTGGAGAAAAAAACACAGTTCTCCCCTTCCTTTTTTACTTACGACTTCTCTCTCTCTTTTAAAGACTGGGCCCCTTTTTCCTTTTTTTCAAAACATACCACTCCCCTTTTTTTTCTCTCGACCTCTTTTTTTTTTCTCGACCTCTTTTTTTTTCTCTTAAACACGGCCTAAAGGGCCCAACCTTTATTTAGGGTTCCCACTTGGGATTCCCTTTCTCAAAGGCAACCACCCCTGATAGGGGCTCCTACTGCAGAGGGTGCTGCCGCCCCTCGATTTGCTGGAGCAGCTCTGCCTGGAGGCGCAAGCTGCTGCCGATGGAGCTCAGTTCTAGGTACGACTTCGGGAGGAGATGTATTCGAGGTCGAAGGAGGTGAGTCCAGCCTCAATCGCCTGGCTGCGGATGACGTCAGGGAGATGCCGTTGCCTCCGCCTGGAACTGGGCTGTTGTCGCTGCCAAGGAGGAGCTGAGAAGGTGGAGGCCTTGCCGCCACCTGGAGATGCCGTCATAGGTAGGTGTGGCTTGGATCAGCGCTGCTTTGATCACCGTGGGATCGCCGGTATGCCCTAAAGCTTCGATAGGGCGATGCTCGAATGCTGCAAAGGCCCCAAGGACATGCTAGATCGGTGCAAACTTGTGCGGATGCTAGGCCCCAAGGCCATGCTAGAATGGTTGCAGCTGGAGATGGAGCGCCTGGAGGCACACAAAATTGCAGTTGGAGCATCGCCGGAGGGGTACTCCTTGATTTTCACGGGTGAGGAAGGTTTGCGCATGATGGGAACCTTTCTTCCTTTTTTTGGGCGTGCCTGATGAATATTTCACCCCATCTTTGCAGCATGATCTAGGATTCAGGGAACCCTAGAAGATGGATGGATTGCGCCTGTAGCTGAACTATTGAACCCGAAATTAATCTTCTAAAACTGGAATATGTTGCCATTGAGTCGAGATCTCCATATATGCACTGAGTTGCTTTGCAGGATTTATAGAATTTAGGTTTCCGAGAAACCCTAGAACCGAATATGTGAACCAAAAAAATTCTCGAACACGAACGAAACTGCTTTAAAATCCAAGAACCATGTACAAAATTAAGGTTTCAATAGAAACCCTAGAACCATTTATCGATTCTTGAACAAACTATGAACACAATAATATCCACGAGAACCAAACCCGCTCCGATACCATGTTAGAAAATATGAAATGCAGAAGTGGAATAGATAAACAATGAAGAACTACAGAAAGATAAATATGGATGTATGGATTTTTACGTGGAACCCTACTCCCTAAGGAGCGGGATGAAATCACGAGAGAACGCTTCAAATGGCTGATGTATCTATTGCACTTTCTCATCTGATATAGGAGGTTTGGGGCTTCTTATATAGCCTCCACAGACCCTCCAAGTCCCATCAATGGTAGATGTGGGACTAAACACTGGATGTGGTAGAGTGATCCATTTACCCATCTACCACAAAAGTGACGCATAATCTAACAACAAGGATGCAGGACTTTGTATAATCTCTCAATACTGAAAGTCTCACCAACAAGTAAATAGGTGCGGAAAGCAAACCCATTTACCATTGCTTAAGCGATGTTGAGTAAAGCGGTATTTACTCTCCCTACCCTTCAATCCCCGAAATATTCTCCTGTAAGGGGAACAAATTCGTGCGGTACTCTTTCCCTATCCATCTCTCGTCAGAATTATACCTATGTAGCATAAACTACATTTTCACCTATGCAGCATACACTACAATTTCTTCTATAAGGTGCACAAGTGTGCGCTGTTCTCTCTCTTATGAGACTTATGAGATTAAAAAGGAGTAGTGCAATTGGATCTTGGAGAGATCCATGTACCCATCTAAATACATACTCGAGTACTTCCACACAGGTTGGAGTTGGAAAAGCTAGAACTTGCTACAAAAGAAAATACTCAACTCATCTTCACTCGAGACATCTTTTGAGTAATTGGGGCGATGCCTGCTTGAAGTAATCGTTGCTATGAGGAGATCCATACATATGATATATCACTAGGAGGAGATATATTCATGTAGTGGATGCTGGGTGAAGACCGTCACTTGGAGGTAGATGATCTGAAGTATATATCTTACATCAATTATGATGGGAAACAGAACTCGGAGATGATCCCAAACAATAGTAATAGAAGTCCATCCGAAGTAGTTGATGTGGATCAGCAAAAGTAGAGTGATCCTCTCCCATACGAAGATCTCAAGAGTGAGCCCCTCTTTTACAGAGACTTTGAGAAGAGACATCTTCTACATGGAAGCCATCATTAGTTCTCTCATACAAGGACCTTAAAAAGTGGGTTTCTCTCTTGTAGGGATCTCAAGAAGCATGTTTTCTCACATAGAAACCTTGAAGAAGAGATTTTGGTTTGGAGGCCATAAGGAAAAAAATGATGGACATGTGATACAAGAAGCAGGTTCTCTCACATATGAAAATTAAGTGAAAATTATGTTGGTGATATATCATAAAAGTAAAGATATTTCCTACTCTCTTACTTGTCGGCATGGAGGTTTTCACCAAATTGGACTACAAGTGGTAGTAAAGAAAGCTTTTCCTCTCTCTTTTTTACATTCCTCTTCTTCTTCATATTTTCTCTATCTCTTTTTACAATCATTTTCCCTTCTCATTCTCCTTTTTTCATCATCCTTTTTTCCTTTATGAATATTTTTTCTCGACAATCGACTTTTTTGAGATGTCACTTAACTTTTCGTCTCTTTTATTCATTGTTTTTTAAATGGAGCAGCCACACCCTTTTTTTACCTATAGATACCAACCATTTATACCAAAATGCCTACCATTGTGCCTTTATTGGGCCTACACAATGTAAAATAAAACAAAAGTGAGAAAGGGTTGAGGCCTATACACTTTTCTTCCTCTTTCTCCAGGGTTCTCGATGGAGAGAACCGATCCATGACATCACACATCATCATCTCGCGCTGTATTCCAACATGAACATCTTTGATGGTCTACATGATCTCTTTGTCCTCGTACTAATGCGCATCTTGTGCTTCCATGAGGCGATGGTTGGAGTCTCATCCCATTATGAATACCCCATTGACTACTTGTGATAACAAGTACGACTCGCTGTTTTCTTTCATAGAGCTGCCTCTTCTTGTACATAATCAATGCGGTTGATGGAGTTCAGTCACAACATGTTCCGTTGCCTTGCACAATCATGGAAACCATAGTATCAACCCATGCACTGGTTGTGAACTGAAACATGGTAACATGATGAGGGTCGTGAGGATCGAATGGAGGCTTTAGATAGAGGACATATCATCATCAAGGTGTAGGGAGATGAGGGGTGCTGCTGATGACTACGAGATACCACTTCTTTGAGGCGACTTTAGATATGCTAGCAACCCGAGATGTCTGCTTGAGCTGCCTCATACGTAGCTTTAGATGCTTCCTCTAGTGCACTGAATGTTGAGATCTAATTTCTAGAAAGTATGCGATAAATATACCTTTTTTCTGGAGTTATCTTGCATCTTGTTGACATTGATCACTCATGAGATCGTCTCTTTGAAAACTTCACTTTGCAAGCAAACTTTCAAGAACACAAATAAATTAATCAAAATAAAATATGTTCCCCCTGAATCAAGTGTACACCACAAAACTTGATTTGGCACCATGAACAAATGTAAATTACGGAATACAAAATTAATGACACGAATAAAACTTGATTTTACGTGGAAGCGTACTCCCGAAGGAGCATGATGAAACCATGGGGGAATTTTGTTGAAATGTTCTTTTCTCTAGGTCAACAAAATCAAAACACTGCCGTATTTCTTGTTCCATGATTTTAACAAAAATAAGGGAATCCATGGCCTCAAATTTCGGTGAAATTCGACCGAATTTCGATTTCGGTGGGTGACCGAAATCCGACCGAAATGGCCGATGTCGACCGAAATTTGGGGGGCTTAGTTCAAAAACAGACTGAAATGACCGAAATTTCGGTCGAATTTCGACCGAAATTTCGTTTCGGTCAGTCTCCGAAATGAAACCGGAATCCGACATTTAAGGCCTTGAGGGAATCTGATCTTTGCTTTTAATAAAATTAACCAATATTGGTGAATTTCAACCATTTCTCCGAGTTATGTTAATTTTTAGGGATCTTTATATTGTATAACACACTCTTTAATTAGCTCTAAATTTTAGTGTCTAAATCCAAACTAAACTTGTTAGATACAAGCTCCAAGAGTTGAATTTAAGTTTTAACCTTATATCATATTTTTATTCTTTCTTTATGTTGATATATGTTAGAGTATGCGTCCATTGATGGGTAATTAGATCCTTCTAGGGTCCAATTACCGCATCTACATGTTTATTCCACATTGTCTATGTGTGTGACTTGGTTTTGTTGTTACTGGTGGGGCTATATAAGAAGCCCCATACCACCTATATTCAATGAGAGAAATAACGGATTATCTGACCGTTGAGAGGTCTTTTCCCATGGTTTCATGTACTCCTGATGGAGTAAAGTTCTACGTAAAATCCTGGCGTTCTTTCATATTTTTTATTCTTTATTTCTGATTATGCTTCCTCATTCTTGTTTCTACAATATATATTTTTTGTTCTATTGCTATTGCTTGTTTTACTCCATTCTTTTTAAAGAGGTGAATATCATGTCTTCTGCTTACAATTTAGAATCCACTTCTGACTCTTAACAACATGCGGCTAATACATATTAGCATGTGTGATGATTATGATGAAATACTACTTTACAAATTATAGTTACACCTTTATTTACCAAAAAAGTGTAGTTCTTTCATATTTATTGATTTGAAAACATTAGAGCCTTCCTTTTTTGATAAAATATATTCATTTAGAGTCATTTCTTTGAATTTTCGGCATTTCAGTGGTATTATGGGAAATTTCTCTTTTCGGACTTTGGCGAAACGAAGTTGAAATTTGAAATTTAAGGCCTTGCTACAAAGTCAAAGAAATGCATACTCTAACAAAATGGTTTAGACATGCGAAATAAGTAATATGAGACTAACCAAATAATATTGTTATTAGATATCGAAGAGATTCAATTACACATTTAAATATATACTTAAAAAATGGTTTAGACATGCAAAATACTTGATTAGATATCGAAAGATCTGAAAAGTTGGAAGAAGAGCCTTGAAAGAGGGAATTGGAAGATTAAAGAAATGTTGGAAGGAGAGTATCACGAAGGATATGGCTTTTTTTAAAATCTAAGCCTTTGTATGAGTGGTATGCCCTAAATTAGATATGGCTCTATTCAAACAATGTGAAAATACTTGATGGTTGGTGTTGCTTTGTATGTCTCTTTGCAATTGTTAGTGTAGTATGCCGTAATTAAATATTGATTCAGATTAAATTATATATGGTTAATAGATTAACATCATACAAATGATGAATGGGTATTTGATGAACATTCATATATATATATATATATGAATATGTTGAATATCGTGCAATATTTTATATTCCAGGGGTAATGCGTATGCTATGTAGAGTCTGTAGCAAGGTTTAAAAAAGCGCGAGGCGGTCCGAGGCGTTTTTCCTAAAATTGAGGCGAGGCGTAAGCCTCGAGGCGGTCGAGGCGTAAGCCTCAATTTTTTGGAAAAAAATTAAAATTAGAGCAAAATACATTGAAAAAAGTATATGATAATATTAAGTTTTCCCAAAAACACATTTAAGAATAGTTTAACACTAGCAAAAGATACAATACATAAGCGATGAAGGCATTGTAGTTCAAAAGAACTAATACTAAGCTACTAATATATGGATTATCAAGTTCCAACTCCAACTTCAATAATTCTATATGAGTATTGAATTAAAGTCTATACTTAATACTAAAGTACAATAAAAACCATAATTTTTAGTGTTCGAAGTAAAAAAATACCAACATACCTTGAATCCCAATCATTTGTCTTGCTAGACGTTGTTGGAGAACCGTATGCATCCCCTCCTGCCATATGATACCCCAACAAGACGGGGGGGTCTTGCTGCCCCGTTAGCGAGCCCGTGGTGGGGTCTACGGGGGAGCAGGTGCGCTCCCCCCTGCGGGGGTGTGGGGGCAGCGCCCTCGGCGAAATTTTTTACTAACAATGTTATTTTTATTTTGCTATTCACAATAAAATGAAATAATTATTTTACTTCACGTATTTATTTTCAAATATTATTCATATATACGATAACTAGTCTAGCATTCAGAACTTATATAACCAAATAACAACATCAAGTTGAAAACTTGCAACTAATATAAAATATTTATTACAATTCAAACTCAAATCTTTGTGCAATAGAAATAGTATGTGTAGGTGTATGATAAATGGAACATGATGTATACAAGATCATGGAGCTTTACTTATTTCAAGCGATCAATTCTCTTTGAACGCACCCCTCCCCCTGACCCTTCGGTTTTACAAAAAAGAGGTCCTGAAATTTAAAAAAAATACGATTTTTTGAGGCTTACGCCTCAGCCTCGCCTCGAGCGCCTCACGCCTCGAGCGCCTCAGGCGAGGCTGAGGCATACGCCTCTTATGATGTACCTGAGGCGTGCGCCTCAGGGCGTTTTGGGCCCGCCTCGCCTCGAGGCGTACGCCTTTTCACCTCGAGGCGCCGCCTTTTAAAACCATGGTCTGTAGACATCCCTTAGTTTTTGAGTAGTTTTTGAGGTCATCTTATATCATTTTGGATATATATAAATGCGTAGAGGAAAATAATAGATATGTAATATCCATCATATTGAAAAGCGATTTTGAACGACGCGGAAGTGAAAGAACCAGATTCGGGTAACCATATCTTCCCAATTGAGTCTTGCCATCAATGTTGCAAAAATCGATAGTCGGTCGGATGAGTCACTGACTAATGATTAATCGGCAGTCGGATGACTAATCAGATTTAGTTGGGATTTAGCCGGTTTTAATTTTTTTAATTATTTTAAATATATAAATCATTTTTATACATATATTCTTATATATTTACAAAGATTTATACATTTTTTATATTATCGTAATGAAGAAAAGAAGTAATTGAATTTAAATAAGGTTTTAATTTTTTTAATTATTTTAAATTTATAAATCATTTTTATACATATATATTCTTATATATTTACAAAGATTTATACATTTTTTATATTATCGTAATGAAGAAAAGAAGTAATTGAATTTAAATAAAACATTAAGTTTATTAGAATAAGTTTGCTTTAAAAAAGATTAAAAAAATATGGTATCTCCAAGCAAAAAATGATCAACTAGTCAGCCTAGTCAGAATTAGTCAATAGTCGGTCGGCCACCCCACCGACTAGACTAGTTGGTCCTACTAGTCGGGCCAGTCAGGGGACTTTTACAACAATGCTTGCCGCCAATATTATCCGAGTAACTCAAGTCATCTCATAAACCCGAGTAGTGAGTCAGGTCACGAGGAACCCGATTCTTCTTTAATAACCCGATCATCTTTTCTGGACCATTGCTTGGCGTCAAGCTCGGACACAATGTTCGGATTTGAGTTATCAGATCTAGACGAGTTCTTCGACCTGGTAAAGGGACCTCTTGTTGTGGAGCGTAGAGGAGAGATCTTGTCACAGTCCAAAGACCTCGTTGCTTCAGGGCTCTTCAGATATGCAATTCAGGAGGCTGTGAGGCTTTTTGGACAGGGTGGCGACCCCATAGTAGTTGCTAGAGTGGTGAGAGACAGTGGCTCGAGGGTTCTCGCCCTTGAGCAGGCGGATAAAAGATACAATCCCTCTGCGACGGTACCGAAACGTGAAGATGAGGGGAGGAGTCGACCGTAACAGAGTGGAAAAATGTTGGCATGGCAGGGGAGGAGCTCGAAGAACAATCCGGGAGGCGAGGCCACTTCATAAGTGTTTCTCGTGGAAATGTCGATGATCAGATGCTCCTGACTGAGACATCACAAGACTGGAGTGTGTACGCATGGAGGGTGGCTCTATGGATGTTGGAGCATAGGACGGTCGGTTGGAAGACGAGTGATGTGTGAACCAGGAGGGAGGGGAATACATGGAAGGGAGGATGGAGGTTACTGGTAGCACTATTGACGGAAGGGTGAGGAGGATGGATGTTACATGCTTTAAACTTTGATAATCAGGTAAAGATAATGACAAAAATGGTGTTGGAGTGATTATTCATAGGGATTTGAAGGATTGTGTAGTTGAGGTGCAAAGATTCAGGGATCAAATCATTTTGCTAAAAGTGGTTCTCGAAGAAGAAATTCTGAATATCATCTCAGTTTATGCACTGCAAATTGGTTTACATGAAAGGATTAAATAAGCTTTTTGGGAGGATTTGATAAGATTATGCAAGGGATTCCACAAAGAGAGATGATTTGCCTAGGTGGAGATCTTAGTGGACACGTGGGAAAGGATGCTTCAGGGTATGCTAGTGTTCATGGAGGCCATGGCTTCTGGGATAGAAATAAAGAGGGAAAAGTTATTTGGATTCTGTAACGGCTTATGATCTTTTCATAGCAAACACTCTCTTCAAGAAGAGGGAAGAGAATGTAATTACTTATAAGAGTGACCCAGCTAGAACACATATAGGTTACTTTGCGTTGGGGAGAAGTGATCGGTTGGGTTGCAAAGACTGCAAAGTAATCAGGAGAGAGTTTGACCATCCAACATCACTTGTTAGTCATGGATGCACAAATAAAAAGACTGGTAAAGAAAAGAAGGGTTTCCAAGATCATTAGAACTAGATGATATAATCTTCAATTGAAGTAATCGAACTTCAGGGAGAAGGTTTTAGAAGACTTATCTTAGGATTGTAACAAAAGTGCAATCGGGATGTGGGATGCGGTAGCCTTTTGTATCCGAAAAATAGTCAAAGAGATGCTAGGCGAGTCAAAGGGAGGAGTCCCATGCCAAAAGGAGGCTTGGTGGTAGAGTGGAGGGGTGCACGAGAAGGTCAAAACTAAAAGAGCATGCTTTGAAGCTATGTCTAAGGATAGAACAGATGAAACTGTCACAAACTACAAAATAGTGAAGAAAGAAGTAAAGAAGGCTATAAGCAAAGCTAAGTCAAAAGCTTATGAAGTTTTGTACAAAAATCTCGACTCTAAGGAGGACCAGAAGGATATATTCAGGTTGGCTAAAGCAAGAGAAAGAAAGACTAAAGACCTTTTTCAAGTGAGATGCATTAAGGATGAGGAAGGTCATGAGCTTGTTACTCATAAGGATATAGAGACTAGATGGAAGCAGTACTTCTATAAGCTTTTCATTTGAGAAGGAACTAGAGAAAACACTTAGGGAGATCTAGCTAACAGTGAAAGTTACTTGAATCGTGCAAGTTATAGACAAATAGAAAGGACGTAAGTATAAGAGGCTTTGAAGGTTATGCGACTTGAGAAAGGTGTAGGACTTGATGACATTCCTATAGAAGTTTGGAGAGTTTTACGTGAGCATGGTTTGACTTGGCTTACAAATTTATTCAATGTTATTTGGTGTAGCAAGAAAATGCCTGAAGACTGGAGGAGAAGCATTGTGGTGCCTTTTTATAAGAACAAAGAGACATTCAAAAATGTTCAAATTATAGAGGTGTCAAGCTGATGAGTCAAACTATGAAAATTTGGGAACATGTGATCGAAAGAAGATTGAGGCAAGTTTCCAAAGTAAAAGAAAATCAACTCGGATTCATGTCAGGTCGCTCAACTATTGAAACCATCCACTTGTTGAGGAGAACAATGGAGATTTATAGAGCTAAAAGAAAGAGCCTCCATATAATTTTATTGATTTGGAGAAGACTTATGATTCTGTCTCATGGGAGATTGTCGAGAGTTTTCATAAAAGGCATGTATACTAGGGCTTCATCTTGTGTAAGGATACAGTCTGGGAAGACTGACTATTTTGACATCAACATTGGTCTGCATCAAGGTTCAGCTTTGAGTCTATTCCTTTTTATTTTGATTATGGATGAATTGAGAAGTCTCACTCAGGATGAGATACCTTGGTGTATGTTATTCATTGATGATATTGTGTTGATTGATGAGACTAGAGCTGTCGTAAATGAGAAGATTGAGGTCGAGACATGCATTGGAGACTAAAAGATTTCGTATAAGTAGGCCTAAGACTGAATATATGGAATGTACTTTTGATGGAAGCAATGGTGAAGGATCAATGTGAAGATTGGCGACGATAACATTCAGAAGAGAGATTCTTTTAGATATTTGGGATCTATTTTGCAATGTGATGGGAAAGTTGATGGAGAGTTACTAATAGAATAAATGCATGTTCGTTAAAGTGGCGAGGAGTCTTTACTGCTCTTTGTGATAAGAAAATTCCTTTGACAATTAAAGGAAAATTTTACAAAGCAGCTGTGAGACCTGCTATGTTTTATGGATCTGAATGTTGGCATGTGAACCATAAATATGTAAAGAGAATGACAGTAGCAGAAATTGAAATACTAAGGTGGATGTGCGGGCACATACATAAAGATCGGAGTCAGAATGATATAATAAGAACGAAAGTTGGTGTAGCTCCGATCGAGGATAAGATGTGGGAAAATAGCTTAAGGTGATAATGTGGGAAAAGTCTTTGTTGTTGTGGTGGTGGTTGAGACTTCAGAGAGTTTTTTAGAACTAGAAGTTGCACAAAGGGTGGGTGTACAGATGGCGGGGACTATCCCCCTCGGTTTCCCAATGAAACTCCTATCTTGGAATGTTTGGGGGGCTCGGTCAATTTGAGAAGAGGTTGGCAATCGTCTCCATGTTGGTTGCATGGAAGATCGATGCGGCTTGTCTGTAGGAAAGAAAAATAGGTTCGTGGGACTATGTGAGATGGAACTCAATCTCGGGTGTCCTCTTCTCACTAGGTTTAGTACACTGTTAGCTACCGGATGTTCCGGAGATGTTGTGGTTGCTTTGAACGGGAACATGTTTGAGATGATTGATGAGGTGAAGATGATTTAGTCGATATCGATGCTATTGGTAAACAAGCCGGATCAGTCCCGCCTCGCTTTGTCATCGATATATGGTATCGCAGGAACGTCTCCAAACGAGGTGTTCTGGGACGACTTGGGGAATGTTAGGGTAAGGTTTTCGGAAGCGGCTTGGGTGGTGTGTGGCGACTTCAATGTCACGCTGTACGCGAATGATAGGCTTGGTAGGAGAGATGCACAAGATCCAGGAGTTGTGATGCGACGAACTGCAAATATACGTGGAGGAGTTCATCCTCTAGATCACGAATAGACCGGTTTCTCCTGTTAGTCAAGTCCTTGGAGATGTTTAGTCTGGTGGTTGTATTGTCTCTCCCTAGGTCGAGATCTTACAATACACTGTTGTGTTTGGATACATGCAGCGACGGATGCTCTTCATCTTATTTCAGATTCGAGCGATGATGTATTTTGGAAGAAGGTTTCCGCAACCTTGTGGTTTCTTTCTGGACTAGGTGGAGGTGGAGGGTTCGGCTACTGCAAGGTTAGCATTAAATTTAGCAGCGCTGTGTCGGAGGCTCTTGGATTTTAGGAGGAACTCTAGGGCTGAGCGCGGCCTGAGATGAAATCAAGAGCATGAGGATATGATGAGACTAGATTTACTGGAAGATGACCGGGTGCTGGATGACATGGAGATTTTGAGCTACGGGGTGGCCCAAAAGATCATGGAGGAGGACATGAAGAGAGAGGTTGAGTGGAGACAAAGGTTAAGACAAAAGTGGCTGAATGAGGGTGTTGTAAATACTAGATTTTTTCATAATGTGGTAAATGCCAGAACAAGGAGGTTGCAAGGGTAGTGGCGAATTACTTCAAGAACATGAACATGTGGACAACTCATAGCGGTGTGAGGTGGCTGTGAGAGGGGGTAAGCGTTGTTTCGAATAGGGATGCAGAGGAGCTGACGAGACCGTTTAGGCTGCAGGAGGTTCGTGAGGCCCTATTCACACTTAACCCGGACGTGTGCCCTAGTCTAGACGGTTTTCCAGTCTTCTTCTACAGAGAATTCTGGGATGTGATTTTAGAGGAGATAATAGAGGTGGTGAGGGAGTTTATGGAGGGGAACTATGGCTTTGATAGAAGCAATCGATCCTCTCTTTTCTTGCTTCCCAAGAAGATGTTGTGACACGAGTGGAGGAATACATGCCCATTGTCCTTTCGAATGTGATCTACCTGATTATGACAAATACGTTAGCAAACTGTTTGAGGGGACTATTGAATAAGATAGAAGCACCGGCTCAAAGTGCATTCCTACCAGGTAGACATCTTATAGACAATGTTGTTCTGAATTCAAAGATTGTGGCTGACTGGCATATGTAGAAAACAAAAGGACTATTGTGGAAAGTGGATTTCTCCAATGCATATGACTGCGTGGATTGGCGTTTCATCTGGGCATCACTTCCCAGACGCGGCTTCTAGATAAGAGGATTGCATGGATGAAGAGATGTATCGCAACCGCATCATGTGCAGTGCTGGTGAACGATCAACCAAGGGGAGGGTATTTCCAACCACAACAGGGCGTCCGGTAGGGATGTTCTTTGGCTTCACTCCTCTTCATTCTTGTTACTAACACACTATCAGTTATGGTTGACCGTGCAGTGATGAGGGGTTTTTTGCAGTGGCTATTCAAAGGAAGAGATATCGATCTTTATCCTTCAATATGCGGATGATATGATCCTTTTTGTGGAGGGGGGCTCGATGAGTTGCAAAGTAGTTTCGGCAGTCCTCGACATCTTTGGTACAGTTTTGAGACTGAGAATCGAAAGGGAGAAATTAGAATTCGTAACCTTTGGCTTAGAGGAGGAGGAGATTATGAGATGTGTGGATTGGATACGCTCCCTGCCGGACCATTTATCGATGCGTTACCTTGGTGTACCACTGGTTGCAGGGAGGATGAAGATGGGGGGGGGGATTTCCGGTTATTCAGAAGTTAGAGTAGAGACTTGCATGATGGAAGTTAATCTGTTTGACTAGAGGCGGCAGATTAGTGTTGCTGAGATTGGTGTTATCTGCGATTCCAATTTTTTTCCTCTCTTGTAAGCGACTCCCTATTGGCACGAGACTTGGGGGCATCACGAAAAGGTTTTTCTGGTCCTCTTGGTTTCTCATTGGTGGACGGGAAGACGGTCACATGCTCAAGGAATGATGGGAGCCTTGGTGTACATAGCTCGGAGGAGATGAACAAGGCTCTTCTTAGCAAGTGGATTGCTCGTATATGGGGCGATCCGTGTTGTAAAAGTCACCCGATTGGCCCGACTAATAGGTTTGACTAGTCTAATTGATGGGATTGCGGATCGAGTATTAACTAATTCCGATTAGTCGATCGAATTTTGCTTGGATATACGATACTTTTTTTATTTTTTACTTTTTTTTAAAGCAACCATATTCTAATATGCTTAATGTTTTATTTAAATTCTGTTACTTATTTTCTTTTATTATGATAGTATAAAAGTACCTGCTTAAATGGTCTGGTGGTAGTGCAGTGTACCTACCACTCAAAAGATCAGGGTTCAAATCACCCCGTGTGGAGGTTGCGTTAGGTAGTCGACAACCAATGTAAAATATAGTCGAATCTTTCAACATGGATTTGAGCTAAAATTCATGTACCGACCCTGCATATAGTGGGAGAAAGCTTTGTCGTTTTTGTACATGCTTGAATGGTATGGTAGTAGTGCAGTATGCCTACCACTCAAAAGATCAGGGTTCAAATCCCCCTATGTGAAGGTTGCGTTAGGTAGTCGACAACCAATGTAAAATATTGTTGAATCTTTCAACATGGATTTGAGCAAGAATCCATGTAGCTGACCCTATTTATAGTGGGAGAAGACTTTGCTATTCTTTTATGATAGTATAAATATATAAGAATATATGTATAAAAATATATTTAAAATAATTTAAAAATTCCAAGACGATTAAAAGTCCGATAAATACGATTAGTCGCCCGACTATCGATTAATCCTTAGTAAGTGACCCAGCCGACCGAGTACCTACTACTGATTTTTGCAACATTTTGGGCGATCACGATAGTCCGACTTGCAATATTATCCGCAAGATATATGTGTCTAGTAGCTCCTTCTCCGACTCATGGGAACTCGGGCCAGCACCTCATACTTCTGGAGAGGCATTTTTGGCGTGGCTGGTGAGTGGCATGGGGACGGAAATGGATTCAAATTCTTGACTGGTGAGTGGCATGAGAATGGTGTCTTGGGGGTACGCTTCCCACGATTTATGGCGTTGGTTACTAACAAGGATGCTTGGGGACGGAAATGGATTCAAATTCTTGACTGATGAGTGGCATGAGAATGGTGTCTTGGGGTACGCTTCCCACGATTTATGGCGTTGGTTTCTAACCAGGATGCTTTTGTGGCTGAAGTTTGGGACAAACAATTATTCTTTCCGTAATTCAGGTCTGAACTCTCTGATCAGAGATTGGGACAACTGTTGGTGTTGCTTGAGGAGCTGGAAAGCATGACCGGACCCACTGAGGGGCGTGATTGTTGGTGTTGACGTGATGGTGTTTTCAATGAGGAAGGCTTACAGAGCATTGAAAGGTCTTTTGATCTTTGACCCTAGTGGATGCAAGGCGGATTACAGGAGAATATGGAAATGTAATGTTCCAACTTGTGTGAAAGTATTTTTATGGATACTTTGAAGGGACATACTTCTGACTGGGGAACATTTAGCGCGGTTCGTCCTGAATGCGAGCCCAACTTGCTCGAGATGCCATGTTGAAGTGGAGGATGCATTACTTTTTTTTTCAAGTGTAGGTCCTCTTTGGAGGCTTGGAACCTGTTCAGTAATCAAGCGGTTCGTACTGATTGTGTTTGGGGTTTCTGGGAATCAATTGGGGGTGGATGGAATGGCACAGAGAAGGAGCGATCTAGTTACTTAGCATTAATTTGGGCAATTTGGCTTGCCAAAAATGGTGTGGTCATCTGTTAGGACTGTGTGTACGGGGAAAATGTGGTGGCACGCGCTAGTTTGTTGATTGAGAGTTGGACCTTGTAACTTCTTGCATTTTTATTGCCTATCTTAGGCTTGTAATTTTATTGAGGTGATAAATGGTGAAGTTTTTTGGTGCACACATATACGGTGGAGGCCCTTCTTTCTTTTAATAAAATATCAACCATTTGTAGGGTTATGTATGTAGATACCCCCTTGTTGGGAAAAATAAGAGACTTGTTTATTCCATACACCCTTGGCTCTCTTATATAGAGGATTAGCCTATGGGTAAATTATATCAAGAGTCCATAAGAATATAGAAAATATGAAACAGTACAAATAACATAAAATAACATAAAATATATCTCTACACTCCTCCTCAAGATGGAGCATAGATGTCGATCATGCTCAGCTTGGACGAGCATTTCTGGAATGGCCCTCTCAGTAACGCCTTGGTAAAGATATCTGCAGTTTGGTCCCCTGAGCTAACATGAGATGTAGAAATAAAACCCTTCTGAATCATATCTCGTATATAGTGACAATCAACCTCAATGTGCTTGGTTCGTTCATGAAATGCTGGATTATTGGAAATAAATATAGCAGCTTAATTGTCACATTCCAGAGCCATAGGAAGTGGGACTTCTATATATAGATCTGTAAGAACATCTTTCACCCACATCATTTCTGTACTAACCTGGGCCATAACCCTATATTCAGACTCAACATTGGATCTGGCTACAACAATTTGCTTCTTGCTTCTCCATGAGACAAGAGAGTTTCCAACATATACAACAAATCCAGTGGTGGACTTCCTATCCTTCGGACATCTTGTGTAGTCCGCATCTGCACACGCTAAGATAGCAATCTCATTGTCAATCTTAAACAATAGATCTGCACCTGAAGATGATTTAAGATACCTGAGTATCATATGTATAGCATCCATATGTACCTGACGTGGTTGCTCCATGAACTGGCTCACCCGACTAAGAGTAAAAGAAATTTCGGGTCTGGTAATGGTAACATAAAGAAGTTTTCCCACCAGTTCTCTGTATCTTCTCCTATCCACCTCATCAATGTCATCATCATATAATTTCATGCTTGGATCTATAGGTGTAGTGGCCTGTCGGCATCCAAGCATTCCTGTTTCACTCAACAGGTTAGTGACATATTTCCTCTGGGTCATTACAAGTCCATGCGGAAATCTGGCGAACTCCAGTCCCAGAAAATACCTAAGGACTCCAAGATCCCTGGTGACAAACTCACGAACCAACATTTCTTTCGCCCTCTGAATTCCTTGTACATCGTCTCCTGTAATCATGATATCATCTACATACACCATAATTGCAATAATACCTCTGGATGTTTTCTGTATAAATAGGGAATGATCTGCATTGGAATGTTTGTACCCCTGCTTTTCAAAAAAGTCTGAGAGCTTCTGGAACCAAGCTCTAGGGCTCTGCTTAAGGCCATACATGGCCTTATGAAGTCTACACACCTTAGAATACTCCCCCTCAACAGCAAAACCAGGTGGCTGTTGCATGGAGACTTCCTCCTGCAAGTCACTATATAAAAATGCATTCTTAACATCTAATTGGAATAATGGGCAATCACGAGTAACCGCAACAGAAAGAAGGATCCGTAAGGTGGAATGGCGACATGGAAGGACATATCGATATTGGTATCGATATCGGTACCATGTCGATACCGATATATCGACGCCATATCGCCGACATCGGACCGAGATTATGCATTTTGGCCTGTCGATACCCGATATCGACCATATCAGCGATATATCGGTGACCTGTCGATATCGATATATCGCCGATATATCGTCGATATATCGCGATATGGCCGTCCATGAATGGCGAGCAACCGACGAGAATGTATCAAGGTAATCCACCCCATATGTTTGTGTAAACCCACGAGCAACTAGACGTGCCTTGTATCTGTCAATGCTGCCATCGGCATTCTGCTTAATTGTGAAGACCCACTTACAGCTCACTATAGACACACCAGTCGGTGCAGGGACACTGCTCCAGGTACCTCTTGACTGAAGATCAAACATCTCTTCTTCCATAGCTAAACACCATCTACTATCCTTCAATGCATCTTGGTAATTCCGTGGAATATCCACAACATATAGTGCAATGGCAAAGCTCCTGAATTCACCAGATAAACGATCAAAAGAAACTGTGGATGCTATAGGATATGACACGCAGCTACGCTTCTGTTTCCGAAGCGCAATAGGTAGATCCAAATCACTTGCATCCTCATTTGTCCTCTTTAACACAGCCTGCTCAGGTAAATCATTAGATCCATCATTAGAGATTATATTCTCAGAACATACCTCAGGCGAGCTAGATGATGAGCGGTGACCATGAGCAGAAGCAGGCCGACGGGTATAGTGGAGTGGTAATGGGGGAACATGAACTGTAACAGGAGGTGCATGTGATGGAGGTAGTGGTGGAGGTGGTAGTGGTGGTGGCATGTATATGGCTTCATCAGTGTTTGAGGATACCAATCGATCACCTGTAGGAGAGAAGTACATAACAGACTCAAAAAAGGTGACATCAGCACTAACAAAGTATTTCCTACGCAACGGATCATAACACCTGTACCCTTTTTGTGTCCTGGAGTACCCGACGAAAACACACTTGACAACCCTAGGAGAGAGCTTGTCAATACCTGGAGACAACTGGTGGACAAAGGCAACTGAGTCAAACACACGTGGGGTAAGAGTAACAATTCTTTTTCAGGAAAAACTAGGGAGAAAGGAATCTTCTCACCCAAGACAGACGACGTCATGCGATTAATGAGATAACATGCCGTTAGGACAACATCGTCCCAGAAAGAATGCAGAGCATGACTCTGTATGAGAAGCGTCCTGGTGACATCAAGCAAATGACGATGTTTCCTTTTTGCAACTCCATTTTGTTGGGAAGTATAGGCACAAGATGTTTGGTGGATAATCCCTTGTGTTGAAAAATAATTTGAGAGAGTATGAGTACAAAATTTCAAGGCATTATCACTTCTCACAATCTTTACAGATGCAGAAAAGACATTACGAACTTCATTTATGAAATTTATGATAATATTCCCAGCTTCAAATTTATTCTTTAATAAAAAGACCCAAGATACACTAGAAAAATCATCCACAATGACCATATAAAACCTGTGTCCCTGATGATCAGGAACACGACTAGGACCCCATATATCAACGTGAAACAACTCAAACTTGGAGCTACTACTCTGATTCTGACGACTGGAAAAGGTAGATGGATGATGCTTTCCCAACTGACAAGCCTCACATTGGATGGACGTGTGAGGTGGAACTTGAGGTAAAACACGACACAATTTCTGAAGCGGTAGATGGCCAAAGCGCAAGTGCCACATGATGGAGAGACAGATCCAACAAGAAGAGAGGAGATTCCGGCATATGGGGTCTGACTGAGGCGATATAGGCCACCCTGCTCATAGCCACGCCCAATCACGTTGCCCGTGAGGATGTCCTGAAAAATGAGAGAAGATGGATCAAAAATTACTCGACAATGTAAATCCTTTGTAAGTTGGCTAATGGATAACAAATTCATAGAAAAATTAGGTGCGTGCAACACATTCTTGAGGTGCATAGATGGTGTCAGGCTAATCTCCCCCTGACCAGTAATCGGGGAGTGCGTCCCATTAACAATAACCACATTACGGCCTGGAGGAACCTGTCGGTAGGCTGTAAGTAGACCTCGGTCACCACACAAATGATGTGTGGCACCAGAGTCCATAATCCAGTCTAAAGTATCACATCCACTACTGCTAGTGAATGCATAAGTACTACCTGAGGTACTGGTGGATGCAGAAGCAGCAACGTCAGAATGACTCTCAGAGGCAAGCGCTGATGTAACAGGACCGGATGGAGGAATAATACCCCTCAAACGAGCTACAAGATCATCAAATCGCTGATCCAAAGAGGGGGCAGATGGAGGTTCAATCTGTTCAGCTACTCGTACAGAAGTAGGAAATCCATGTTTGGAATAGCATGTGTCCTCGGTATGTCCAGAATGGTGGCAAAAAGTGCATGATGGGCGAGCACGACCTCTTCTGCCTCGAGGTCCACAACCACGGAACTGATGATGACCCCTACGACCTCGAGATGCTGCCGTAGCTGAGGCGGTCTGTTTGGTAGTAGATGAAGAAACGGTAATACGGCTCAGTCTGTGAAAGGCTTCCTTCATCGAAAGAATAGTGGAATCTGCCAAGATCTGGGAATGTGCTGCCTCGTACTCTGGATCAAGGGCTGCCAGGAATACACCAACCATAGTTGCATTCCGGTAGGTCTTCTGTTGCCTAGGAGTGGCTGTGAGAGGCATGAAGCTGTAAAGCTTCTAAAACATTCCACGTAAAGACGTGTATAATGAGTGTAGAGGCCGTCCATTCTGCTTAATTGTAAAGATGTCATGCTAGAGTTGCAGAATCTTTGTTTCATTCTTCGCCTGTGAATAGGTAGCAGCCAGAATATCCCACATTGCTTTTGCAGTGGGCTGATGGAGAATATCATTTGCAATCTCAATTGCTAATGTTCCTGATAGCCAAACCTTGACGTATGCATCATCTGCCTTCCATGAGGCGTTGACCCCAGTCTTCTCAGCAGGCTCTTCCTCAGTAAGAATGTGTTTCTTACCGGTCGACTTCATCATACTCATGAACTGCATTGCCCACAGTTCGTAATTTGATCCGTCCATCTTCACAATAGGCATGACCTCTGAAGGCGCCTGCAGATGGAATAACTGCCTTGCTTTCTGACATGATGATAATAGAAGACTAGGGTTGTAGACTGAAGATATGATTGTCTATACTGACATTCACGGGTTCAGTTGCATGTGTAGACTCAAGCAACCAAACCCATTAACGTGGAGACGCGGGCGAAAGTCTCCTCGATGACGAAGATACCCTAGGGTTGGTCGAACTCTAGGACGTGGGGCTGCACGCGAGGCCTAAGAGGCTCAAAGGGAGAGTCATGCACAGCACACGACGTGCACCTGGGCCGAGTCACGCACAACACGCGAGGCGGCGTGCACCGGGGCCCAGTCACGCACAAAGAGATGCAGCGTGCACCAGGGCCAAGTCACGCACGATCGAGTCGCGGCGAGTTGTGCACAGTACGCGGGGCACGCGAAGGGCTGAGAGGCGCGCGGAGAGGCGCACGACGCACGGGGCTAGGGGCGCACGGCGAGGGGCCAGGGGTGCACGGCACGGAGGGGTGCAGAGGGGCGCGGAGGGGCGCATGGAGAGGCGTGCGGGGCTGAGGGCCGAGGGGTGGCGCGCGGAGGGCTTGGAGGTGGGGGTTAGGGTTTGGTTCGAGAACTCCGGTCTAGGACCATCGCTCTGATACCATGTTGGGAAAAATAAGAGGCTTGTTTATTCCATACACCCTAGGCTCTCTTATATAGGGGAGTAGCCTATGGGTAAATTACATCAAGAGTCCATAAGAATATAGAAAATATGAAACAATACAAATAACATAAAATAACATAAAATATATCTCTACACCCCTTAACATTTAACTCATTTTATAGCGTATGGAGGGTAGTTGAGGAGGAAATGCTTGTTTTATATGTTTCTCTGGAGGAAACTTATATTGTAAAATGCCGTATTTTATTGTTGGCAAGATTACGTTAGAAACTTATACCTTTTGTTTGTTTTGATAGCACATACATGTGGATGCGTATTTTCTATAACATGCTTCCTTTTAGACTAAAAACAATTGTAAGATGTTTGTTTTACAATACATGCCTCCTGCTAAACCGAAATTTAAGTATCCCCTTGTTTTGTCCAATTTATACTTCTGCTGTACACCAGGGGCATGATGGCGAAGACGTGATTTCTATTTTAAGAAGTGGCGTGGCTGCAGAAAATGCTCTTGCAGTAATGCGTGAAAAAGGTTTCACCCGTTTACGTAGATCACGACATCGGCTTACTCCTGGGACAGTAAAATTTGCAGCATTTTATGTTCTTTCGCTGGAAGGAAGTAAAGGCCTAACAATTCTGGAAGTTGCTGAAAGGATTCAGGTACTGCTATTTGCTGATTTGATTTTTTCTTCATATTTTATTTACCTGTTACTTTTCCAGAAATCTGGACTTCGAGACCTGACTACAAGCAAAACTCCTGAGGCATCTATTGCAGCTGCACTATCCAGAGATACGAAACTTTTTGAGAGGACTGCTCCGTCCACCTATTGTGTTCGTACTCCTTACAGAAAAAATCCTGCTGATGCTGAGGCTGTACTTGCTGCTGCCAGGGAAAAAATTCAGATATTTGTAAATGGGCTTTCTGAGTCTGAAGCTGAAAAGGAATGTGAAGATGCTGATGATGTTGAAAGAGATGAAGATTCTGAGAGTGAGGGTGACGACCCAGATGTGGATGAAATTACCATTGCAAAAAAAATGCCGAAGGACATACCTTTTAAAAATGAAGGGAAGGCCTCGAAAATGCCGTGTTTGTTTGATAATGGAAAGGATGCATCAGGTGACGATGTTGGGAAAAATTTAAGAGTTGGGAATGGTAATATGGACAAAGCATTCTCGTCACTGTCTCACGAAGATTCACGAGATAAACAAAATGCCAGTGCAACAACTAACCATTATTATACTTCTCAATCCAGTTGTCATGAAGCAAGTGCTACTGATACTGAAGACACTGTGATAGATGAAAGCAATGCTGGTGAACCGTGGGTTCTTGGCTTGATGGAAGGAGATTATTCTTCTCTTAGTGTTGAGGAGCGCCTTAATGCCCTTGTTGCTTTAATTGGAGTTGCGATTGAAGGAAATTCAATCCGTTTGATTTTGGAGGTAAACATTTGTTCCATAATTTTATTTATATGATATTTTTAATCATGGTTAGTTTATGATCACCTGAATTGGAGTTACAGGAACGCTTAGAAGCTGCAAGCTCTCTGAAGAAGCAAATGTGGGCAGAGGCTCAATTGGACAAAAGACGTGTGAAGGAAGAATATTTATCTAGGCTAGATCCATCTACATATGTTGCGACGAAGCCTGACCCTGCATTGAATGCAGGCAATGAAGGGAGCCAAAGCCCATATCCATGTGTCGATAACAAGGACTTTCAAGTTAATCTTAACTCTTTAGTCAACAATGAAGTTCTTGACCGGGATAATTCCAACAATTTTTATTGCACGGCTTCTGAAAGGAACATGATGGGGCAAGAGTTTTCTGCTAATCTAGATTGCATCCATCCTCAACAAGGCAACGCTGCAGAAAAATCCCGTTCACAAATGAAGCTGTATATTGGGCATAAAGCAGAGGAGATCTATGTGTATAGGTCTCTGCCTTTGGGTCAAGATCGAAGACGCAACAGATATTGGCAGTTTGTTACTTCTGCTTCTAAAAATGATCCTGGTTGTAGCAGAATCTTTTTTGAATCTAGAGAGGGGTTTTGGAGGCTTATTGACTCCGAGGAGGTAAAACATGTTATCATCCTTTTCTCTTCAGGAATTTATGTTTAGACATTTTATAGGGTTTGAGACATGTTTTCGGATATATTCTTGTGAACCCCTCAGGATCCGGGTACCCGTTAATCACACATTTGCTCTATTATTCACATGAGATCGCAGAAGTTACAGAAAAGCAGGGAAACTTTTTTTTTGTGCTGCAATAATTGACATTCACATTCACATTTATATTCATAACCACCAGTTAATAGAACAATTGACACCAAAATCTCAGTTCATTAATTTCCATATGATTTTACAATATGTACAATGTCTGTCAGTACATACAACATCCCAAAAATTTGACTGAGAGAAGAAACATTTTACAATATCAATTGAACTAAAAACTGTAACAAAAACCACATACCGTCTGGTATAGACCTTTTTCCTTGGAACCATGTATAGCTACTAAACAGCAGACTGTTTGCCTGCCAAACATGTTAGGAAAGAAGAGGCGTCAACAGACGCTGATACCTCTCAAAAACTTAAAAAAATAACAGGCATTTATTGTGATCAAAAGAAAGCAAGTAGAGAGGCATGAGCAACTCAAATTAAAATTTAATTCTACTTGCAATTAGCGTCAAAAAAAAATCTACTTGCAATTGAAAAATGTTTCCAAATTTCTAGTAAGCACCTCTCATGATTAGCCATTAACCCAACATTTCCCACATAGGCATATTTATATTGTAACTAATTGATCATAAGTAAGTATATTTAATTCTCGTATTACTTAGAGATCATATTTGGGGATTTTGATGATGGGAAAGATGAGATAAAAAGATATAATGATTTATTAAATTCTTAAGTCTAGTGGATAGTCTGTGGTCTTGGTTCGTGTGAAACCTCACACTATGACTCTAAGACTTGAGGAAAGTCTTAGGGTTGGGGTGCCTCCGTAGGCATGCGGTGTAGTATAATGCATCCTAACTAAGTTCCCAACACGTCCACTAGCTTATTAAGATTTCGAATTCAGATTATAGTTACTTCCATTTACTCAACTTAAACTGTGATTTTTATAGGGATTTTGGAAATAATAGAAGGCTTTGTCGTTGGAGGAAGATGGAATTAAGGAGTAGAAGGGGTGAAAATGGTTGGTATAAATAGGAAGATGAATTTGCCAAGTGGGGGATATCGGATGCCAAATGGAGTAAGAAAGGGTTTTAAAATAATGCACGTGGCTTGTCTGCTGTGTATAACAGCCGGAAATGAAGATAATTTGAATATATATTATTTTTATTTGTTTCTTTTAAAAAAATTAATTATATAAAAGTTGACCGTAATCGCCCCTCGGATGTCGTATTTTTACGTGAAATATCTCGTTTTGACCGTCTCGGAACGACGATCAATATGAGTACAATGTTGATATACTTTTGATCGGGTTTGGATGCCCGAAATTTTCGAGATTACGGTTTCGATTTAAGGTTAAATTTTTATGGTTTTAAAATAACAAACAACCTCCGATTGACGAGCGGTCGATTCCGTTGGTCTCGTGTCGTCGAATCGGATCTAATGATGGTCTCGGTTCATTTTGCGGTTTCCAAATTTTCGTCGTGGCTTTTTCGCGGCACGCATTACGGAGCAACCGATTTTTGTTCGATTTCACCCGAATGACTTTTGATTCACGATCAATTGATCGCTTTACGTTATCTAATATTGTCAGATAACTTTATTGGGTTATTCGGACCTTATTCGGATTTACGCGGATCTCGGATGTTACAATTCTCCTTTTCCTGTATTGCATGTGGTACCTCTATACATTTGCTCTGTTACATTGTTTGAAATTACTCCATTTTCTATTTAGTGTGTTTGCTCGTGTTTATTCTGGAAGTTATAAGTTTAGATTAAAATATTATTCAACTCATACTGCCTGTCATCTTTGGGTCTGCTGATGCAATATTATCTGATATTGGGAATTCGAGATTAGACGTTGATGTGAGAAAGGGGTCAGTTATCCATGCAAGATATAGATAGGATGCACGTTTTTGTAAGCTCAACATCATTAATAGAAGGAAAGATATGCTAGTAGGTAGTACCTCTTCTAAGAGGAGGGCAAACGAAGATAGATGTGAAAAGAGATGAACTATATAGAATAGAACAACCAAGAATATGAACACCAGCTTCCATGGTGGGCATACCACCATAAAAATATTGTATGTCCATTCATAAATGAGCACCCACCTGAAAGAGCCTTTTAACATACACCAAGAATATAAAAAAGAGACCGCTGACAACATCCATCCATATCTTGCATATCCAATCCTGGAGAAATAATTCTCTGATACTTGATTGTACCTGTTATCATTAACACACCATTTCCTCATATAGAGGACTATAGAGGAGCCCCACCACCAGAAGGGCTCATACTCTATTAATGCTTTCAAGATATAACTTCTTGTTGACATGTGTATATAAAACTTGTAGATTCTACCATGGTGAGGGAGGGTAGTCACCTTGGAACAGAAAGGAAAGATTGGAGACGTAATGGCATTGAATGCAATTGTCGGAGACGAGGATGTCATTGAAGTATAATCGGCATTGAAGAGATGGCATGGATCTGACAGATAACTGGAGGTCTGCCCATTGGAGCCTCTACAATGTCAATCGGAAGCGAGATGGTTAGGGTTGTGGGGGGCGGGGGGGGGGGGGGGGGGGGGGGGAAGGGGCTTGGGTCTCCAGACAATCATCAGATGTGACTGGTGGAACTCTTGATGATGACGATGCTAGCATTTTTATATCTGTTTTTTAAGGGGTAGGGGGTTGTCGTGTGAACAGATGTGGTTGAGAGAAGTTAGTTCAGGAAACAAGATAGTATTCAAACTGGCAGATGCTGTTCATTTCTCTTATTTGTGGTTTATTGGTTGGGAATGTTGTCTTTGGAAGGGAGAAGTGCTACATTAAGAATGTTGTCCATGTTGTGCAAGCTCTATGGTTCTCATTGATTCTTGCTGGGTAGAGTTATGATTAACGATCTGCGATTTCTTTTTCCTTCACGATTAACAAATTCATATGATTTTGAATCTGAAGGGTTGCCCCCTTTTTTATTTTATAATATATGACACGAACAACGTTGCGTGCTAGCCCCCTTTTCGAATGAAAGAAATGAATCTGAAGTCTTAGGATTAATGATCTGCAACCTCTTTTTTCTTTAATGATTAACTAATTCGTATAATTATGTAGCTTGAGTGGTCTTGTGATTATATGAAAAGTTTTGGGCATGCTTTTTGGTCAACACCCTTTTCCCTTGCAATCCTCCGATCAAAATCCCTCCACCTCTAGCATCAGCTTCCAGCATATGATTGTTTAGTATGTTTTTATTTTTCAATCCAAATTTTCTTTATGTTATCCACTTTCAGCAAGTCTCATTATCCCGTCCTCAGGGTTGTTGGTTTAGAGTGTTGGATAGATGTTGTCTATGTTATCCACTTATAGCAAGTCTCATTATCCTTTTTGCTTTAAACACATGTGGCCCATGCTTTTTGTGTGCCTTTTCTTTGTTTGGGCCCAAAAATAGCCCATAGTTCTCTGACAAATAGGAGAGAAGGTGAAAACAAAGAAATCAAAGGAAAACATGGCACAAGAGAAACTTTATCTCCGTGATATAGACTCATTGAAGTGTTGATGTCTTTGTTCAATATGGATGCATGACGCAAGAGTCTTATTACTACTCAATTGCTCAACTGATCGTCATTCTGGTCTCTACTATCCAGTTCAACCTATTCACTTGCATGACTCGATATACGTTGTCATTGCCGTCAACAACCACATGGGGTGTGTGCTGGTCGAGGTGGCTTGTATTATTTATTTTGCGTGACAGGGTGAGGTAAACTTTAGTTTGTACAAGCTGTACGCTCCAACTTGAGGTGTAACATTGAGAATAGTCTTGAGTCATTGGATAATTAGATCAATATTTTCAAAAAGGTAAGTCAGATCTAGGTGGTTTCTTGTATATGAGGCAATGTGTAAGCCTCGAGGAGGCTGAGACATACACCTAAGTTTTGGTAAAGAAACGTAAACTAACATATAATACATATATAATGATACTTAAATAAAAAAACTATTTACATGCCTTTTCATTATGCAAAGAGGTTGAAAGTCCATTTCTCATCGATGCTTTTATAGTTCTTAAATTTAAAGAAACTTGAATTGGGTGTTTTGGACTTCACATCGGTACAACCACAATATATTGATCAGGGTTAGTGAAGAATTGCAACAAATAAAGTTATAGAGTTAAAATCGTAGGACTATATACATGTTCGTAATAAATGAAGTATTAAGGATTTTAAATAACAACGGTGGATTCAAAATTATATGACATTATTCCCCTTAGGGATTCTTAAATAGTTTGCACTCGATTTGGAAGAGGTAGTGATGGTTAGTTTTCAATTTGAAGATAAGTGTTGAAATGGTGAGTGGAACTAAAGTCGAGCAATGTGTTGAAATGCTGTGAAACAAAAGGAGCATGTTTTTAGTATTACATGTAATATGAAAAAGGTCTTGGACTGGTTAGGTGCTAGTTCAAATTCTAGAAAGTACATTAAATCTTACAAATGATTTGGTTATACCGATTAAAAAATTAATCTCTTTTGCTCTTAGTTAAAGTCATTAACCATTTGTAGCAATCTTTTCAAAAATATTAAATCCCATAAGAGAAGAATCCCACAAGTTAAAGAGTCACCATGGGTTTTTTGCGGGCTAATATCAAGAGGACAAATAATCTCTAATCTTGCTATAAACATTATGTGGGCCCATAAAGAGAATCCTTTTACTGCAAGTTTCAGTGAGAAGAATCAACGAAGAGAACTTTTAAGCCGCTTCTCGCGTGGAGTGAGATCATCATCCTGACCGTCTTGAAACACATAAAGTCATAAACTCAATGTTTTGATGCTCATGGCAGCACATTACTCCCGATTATCATTTTCAACATTTAGACTATAAACATTGATATATGAGTGAACTTTCTTTATTGTTTCTTTTAAGTTGCAAAAGAGAATTATCCTTTTTATGGAGGCAAAGGGATGGCGATTACTACTCCAATTAGCAATAATTTGGAATTTATTATTTATAAAAATTTCTAGTTTAGACATGTTTTTGCAGCATTTACATCAATGTAGTTGCTTTTCAATGACATTTTCTAGAACAAGTTCTTTTCCTCTTAAAGTCTATAGACTTTCTCCCAATCCAAGGGGACCAAACCGAAGCAATTGGAGTGGATCTCTCATTTTATCCACCAGTGTTGCAATAGTCGGCCGACTATCCCGAATAGTCGGTCCGACTATGCGGTGTGGTGGGGTACCCGACTGAACAGACCTCCAGTCGGGCAATAGTCGGCCCGACCGAATAGTCGGCCGACCATTCGGCCGACTGGCCCGACTATGAGGCCGACTGGAGTTTGACTCTTCATATTTTTATATTTTTATTTTCAATTCTCAATATTTATGGGTTACATTTTACCACGGTATCGCCACAAATGTCAAATTCTATATATCTATTATATTGAATGGTACTTTTATCTTGGATTCATGTTAAATAATGACCATATATGTATAAAAATATAAGAATATATGTATTATAAATATTTTTATATTAAAAAATAAAAAACCGAATAATTCCGAATAGTCACCCGAATACCGATTATTCTCTATTCAGTGACCCCTCCGACTGAATACCGAATACCGTCTTCTGCAACACTGTTATCCACTGTAGACCAATTAAATACCATTTGTTTTCTATTTTCTTGTTGGAAATATATAGTAGGTGAGATGGTAATAATAATCTATGCATGTATCATTATCATCTAATGGTCATTATTTGGCTTTCAAATGAAATCAATGCATGGAGTCAATTGATGACTGTTTTCTTTAGTTTGTCCATCCTGGTTAATTGTAGTAGATTTATGGGGATCTATTTTGTTTTAGTGAAGTTATGCAATTGAAGGACATTCCATGATAATGATGAATCTCTGTTTTGTGGTCCAATTGTTACCAGATCTTGTGACATAAAAGAGGTCATCCTTCTAATAATTACTTGGTTTGGATTTTGTTATCTCGACTGAAGTTGTGGTAATTGCAGGCATTTGATATGTTATTAGCTGCTCTTGACACACGTGGGATCAGGGAATCACACTTGCACTCCATGCTGCTAAAGATCGAGTCTTCATTCAAAGAAGCTGTTAGAAGTGGGACATGTCAACACACTACTCTAAATTTGAATCAGATGGACATTGACAGCCCCAGCAGTATAATTTGTGGTGTTGTGTCTGATGCATCTGAGCGTTCAATGTCTTTTAATATTCAATTAGGACGGAACGAGCTTGAGAAAACAGCCGCTCGTAAAAGATATCAAGATTTTCAGAAGTGGCTACTGAAGGAGTGTTTTAATGCTAATGTTTTATGTTCGATGAAATATGGTAAGAAAAGATGTCCAGAGCTGCTTGCTACTTGTTCTATGTGCTATGAATCATATTTTAACGAAGAGAAACATTGCCCTTCTTGCCACAAAACTTTCAAAAACTGCCACAATATCGATTCCAGTTTCACGGAACATGTTTTTCGGTGTGAGGAGAAAAGGAAAATGGACCCCAAGATGGCTCTTCATTACTCTGATTCTTGCCCTCCTATGAGAGTTCTGATGCTGAAGATGCTTTTATCACATATTGAGGTTTTTCTCTTTTTTGAATTGGTTTATTATTTTAGTAAATCTTCTCCTTTAGAAAACTTTCCAATGGCTCTATACTTAGAGAATCGTTTTCTTGGACAGGCTTGCATTCCGTCTGAGGCTCTCCTTCCTTTCTGGACTGAGGGCTATCGGAAGTCTTGGGGAGTGAAGTTAAATTCTTCTTCATCAGCAGAAAACCTCTTTCAGGTTATAATTAATATTTGCAGATTACTTTTTATAATTACACCATCTTGTGTTGCAGTTTTCTGACTATAATATTTTGCTAATCTTTTGTAAAACAATTCGTTGCTATTCTTATGTTCTTATATTGTCAAGGTGTACATTTTGTTTGCCTTAAGTCTTTATATATCAGAACAACTGGTATAATTTCCTGGATAAATAACTTTTCAAAAAATATTCTGGTTAATAACAAGTTGCAAAACAAAGAATGCAAAATGTGATGTTTTGTATGGTTTAATGACTATTTCTGCAATCCTAGGAGAGTGGAATCGTATTGTCTTTCAACTGTCCCAGAGGATATCATATGTATAGGCTTTTATGAGACCAAAGTTTTAGCAGATAACTTTACAATGCATATACGACAACTGTGATTTCATCAAATACTGTCTTCTTTCCCTACTATTTTATTTTGCTAGCAGGCTAGGATATTTGAACTTTCTGCTAGTGCTAGAGGTGAACACTTACGGTCTAAGTCAGATTTGAACTTTCTTCTAGTGCGAGAGGAGTAACACTTATGGTCTAAAGACTATTTCTGCAATCCTAGGAGAGTGGAATCGTATTGACTTTCAACCATCCCAGAGGATATCATATGTACAGGCTTTTATGAGGCCAGCGTTTTAGCAGACAACTTTACAATGCATACATGACAACTGTGATTTCATCAAATGCTATCTTCTTTCCGTACTATTTTATTTTGCTAGCAGGCTAGGATATTTGAACTTTCTGCTAGTGCTAAGGGTGTAACACTTACGGTCTAAGTCAGATTTGAACTTTCTTCTAGTGCTAGAGGAGTGACACTTGTGGTCTACGTCGAACATGATGGGCGGGTAAGTGTGGGTGAACGATTGCTTCACTGCTCTGCATATGCTCCCTGCAGGGAAACATTGTTCTAGACTTTCCTAGAGAACGCACATTGTAATGGAAAATATTAGTCCCACTTTTGTGTGACATCTTAGGACATCTGCTAACCATTTTGCCAAAGTTGCATGCCACCAATGTGAGGAAGATTTCTCGGAATCATGTTGAAATGACTCAAACAACAAAAAAAAACCTTTTCCCACATTAAGTAGGGTTAGCTACATGGTATCTTTGCCTTCATTCAGATCTACCTTCGATCATTCTTGGCTTAGATCCAAATAATTAAGATCCATTCAGATAGTCTCATTCCAACACTTGTTGGACTTTCCTCGCCCTCTCTTAGCCGGCTCAACATCCCAAATTCCATGTCTTCTAACTAGTGCATATGTCGACCTCCTTTGCAATTGGCCAAACCATCTTAAGCGATTTTCTCTCATCTTATCCTCTATTGGAGCTACATTAACTTTCCTTCTTATCGCATCATTCCAATCCGATCTTTATGTGTATCACCACACATCTACCTTAGCATTTTCATTTCTGCTCTTGACATTCTCTGCACATGTTTATGGTTCACATGCTAACATTCAGATCCATAATACTTTCCTTTGATTTTCAAAGGAATGTTTTTATCACATAGAATAGTAGATGGCCCTCTTCACTTAAGCCAATTTGCATTTATTCTAATTATCGCATAGAATAGTAGAGGCCCCTCTTTACTTAATCCAATTTGCATTTATTCTATCAATAACATCTACATCGATTTCCCCATCATATTGCAAAATAGATCTCAAGTATCTAAAATAATCTTTCGTATGAATGCTAACGTCTCTATTCTTCATATTGATTCCTCGCCATTGCATCCATCATTTTGCACTCCACATATTCAATCTTAGCTTATTTATACGAAATTTTTAATCTACAAGGCGTGACGAAAAACCTCAAGCTTCTCATTTACTTCATCTCTAGTATTATTCGTCGACACAATATCATCGGCGAACAACATACACCAAGGTTTCTCATCCTGAATATGACTAGTAAACTCGTCCGTAATCAAAACAAAAAGAAATGGACTCAAAGCTGAACCTTGATGCAGATTGATGCTGATCTCAAAATAGCTGGTCTTTCCGAACTGGAACCTTACACAAGATGAAGCCGCATCATGCGTATTCTTTATAAGGTTAATGCATAGGACACATACTTATCTCTGTTCTTAAACTCTCCACATTATCTCCCATGGGAATGAATAATAAGCCTTCTCAAAATCAATAAAAATCATCTGGAGGTTCTTCCTTTTAGCTCTATAAATCTTCATTGTTCTCCTCAATAAGTGGATAGCTTAATAATTGAGTGACCTGACATGAATTCGAATTGTTTTTTGTTACTATAGAAGCTTGCCTCAACCTTCTCTTGAGACATGTTCCCAAGTTTCATAGTATGACTAATCATTTTGATACCTTTGTTATTTGAACAATTTTGAATGTCTCCTTTATTCTTATAAAGAGGCACCACGATCCTTCTCCTTCGTTCTTCATGCATTTTCTTACTTTGCCAAACAACATTAAATAAATTTGTGAGCCAAGTCAAATCATGTTTACTTAGAACTCTCCATACTTATATAGGAATGTCATCAAGTCCTACACCTTTCTCATGTTTTACCTTCAAAAGCTCCTCTACTTCCTTGCTTTGTATTCGTTTATAGATTCCACGATTCAGGTAACTTTCACTACAAGCTAGATCCAAAATGATCTCTTTATTCCTTTTCCCAATGAAAAGTGTTAGAAAATAGGAAGCGGAAGTGAAAACATGGAAAAGATAAATAAATTAAGAACATCGGGATTTACGTGGAACCCTACTCCGTGAGGAGCAAGATGAAACCACGGGAGAAGGCCTCAAAGGGCTGTATTTGTCTATTGACTTTCTCATTGGTTACAGGAGGCCTGGGGCTCTTTATATAGCCTCCACAGGGCCTCCAAGTCCCACTTCTTGACAATGTGAGACTAAACAACTGGATGGGGTAAATGGATGCTGGAGGGATCCATTTACCCTCCTACAACACAATAGGCGCACATAACAAATACTCCAACACTCCCCCTCAAGCTGGAGCATGCAGTGCTCAGCTTGGACAAACAGAAAGAGACTCAACTCACACTATAGGACACTACGGACAATATCAACTCAACGCGCACACTGCTGCAGTCGAGGACGTTGCTTCTCATGCCGTGCTGGTGAGGAGGACGAACGGGCTGGAGTGTGAGTCAACTGAAGACTCGGAATCTGACCATCGAGTCTGAAACTGCGCCTGGAGTCTCCTCGTCTAAGAACTGGGTCTCTCCCATCTGGCTCAGAGAATGGTGCTCTACTCTGGAGTACCTATGATACCACATGAAAACCCTTGCCCACATGGCATAGGGAATGGTTCTCTGCTCTGGAGTCCTTATGGCTCACATGAAAACTCTGGCCGAAACAACCACAAGAATGATGGGGACCTCGAAACTGAAGACCGCATACTTGTGCGTGTTTGAACTGCAGACTCGGAACAATGATCGTCGAGTCTGAAACCGAACTGTAGAGTCTGATCATCTGGCTGGTTTGGAGACTGATATCTGAATCTGGATCTAGACCTGTGACTCTACATATATACTCCCCCTTTCTCCCATACTTGTCGAAAAATGACATCGACAAAGTTGGGAGAAGACAACAAAACAAAACCACTTAGTCGATCACACATTTGTCGGCTTTTCAAAACATTCATCTTTTTTTCTTCGAAACAATTTTTTTAAAAGCAGTTGACATTTTTTTTCGACTTTTCTTTCTCTCTCCTTTTTTTTTGAATTTTTTAAGCCGTTTCATTCCCCCTTTTTTTACGGCTTTTGCTTCGGACTTTTTTTTTTAAAAATGCGTACGGTTTTTTTTTCGGTGTACGCGCCTTTTTTTAATCTTGGCATACGGCTCACTTGAGCCTGCCCCTCTTCTTTTTTTTGTAATGGGCCTCTACCATTTCCTTTTGAACCGTCAGCCCATATTAACAATACACGTTTTTTTCGCAGGGACCCCTCCTTTTCTTTCAATCGGATTTTTTTTAAAATAACGCTTAGGGTTTCCACGGGGGAAACCCTTCGAATGCCCCGCCACCCCCGTAGCCGCTTCTGCCGCCGCTGCCTGTGCGCCAAAGGAGAGCTGGGGCGGTACGAGGGACGGGCTGCCAGAAGGTGTTGAAGATGGTGAAGGGACGAGGGTGGGGGCGTCTGGGAACTGCGCGAGAGAGGAGGATCTGCTGTGCAGTATCGCCTGCGCCGCTCGGAGAGGTACACGCTCGGAAAGGTGCTCTGGAGGCCCCCCGTTCGCGAGAGATGGAGAGAAGCTCGCGTGTCGCTGGGGATCTGGTGCAACAGCGAGGAGAAGCGCACCGGACTCTGCTTAAAGAGGAGGCTCCATGCCGCCATGGAGAGTGTAGGCGCGCGTGGTATGCGGATCAGCCTGGACCTCCAGGAGATCGAGCGGTGTTGCGCTGCTCGAGATTAAGGAAGACGCGCCTTCATGCCTGGAGATCGAGATGCGAGCCTGGTCGGCGCTGGAAGAGAGATCTGATGGGTGGCACATCTTGGAGAATGCCGCCTGGGCGGCGCTGTGGCATACGCATGACGCATGCCTAGAGGGAGCGCGTTGATGTCACCAGGGTACTCTTCTGCAGCCTGGATCTGCTCAAGTGGTGGGATTGTGCCGCCAGGAACCTTCCCCGACAACGCTAGGGTTTTGAGGAACCCGCCTGGGACTTGGAGGAAATCGCCTGGAAGGAGATGCACGAGGGTGTACTGCGCCATGGAAGGAGATTCAAGGGGGAGCCCCCCTTTGGGCTCTTCTTGCCTGGAGACCTCGCGCGAGGGTTCTGGGCTTCGAAGGAGGCCTTGCTTCGAACAGGATGGTGCCCTAGCGCGGATTGGATCTTGCCGCCATGAAGCTTGGAAGATATGCAACTTGCGAGAGACCCTAAGCAGAAATTAGGATTCTTGAAACCCCGTAACAAAATCTGGAAGTTGAACTATCCCGATCATAACTTGGAATATAAATCTTCAAGAACAACGAAAAATGAATCTGATACTCGAATCTTGAAAAATAATGAACATAAAAATCCATGAGAATCGACCCGGTCTGATACCATGTTAGAAAATAGGAAGCGGAAGCGAAAACATGAAAAAGATAAATAAAATAAGAACGAGATTTACGTGGAACCCTATTTCGTGAGGAGCGGGATAAAACCACGAGAGAAGGCCTCAAAGTCAGTGTTTGTCTATTGACTTTCTCATTGGTTACAGGAGGCCTGAGGCTCTTTATATAGCCTCTATAGGGCCTCCAAGTCCCACTTCTGGACAATGTGGGACTAAACAACTGGATGGGGTTTACCCTCCTACAACACAAAAGGCACACATAACAAATACTCCAACAAAAAGCTTATGGAAAAACTGATTCCAAGGCTCGGAAAACTGGCATATGGTATTCGTTCGGTTAGTTTGTTTGAAGCGAGTAAGCAGGCATGTAGAAGTATATGCGGATTATGTAGTTTCTATTATTTTAATTAAAATAATTAAAAATATAATAATAAATTCAAATATTAGATACTTATGTTTAAAAAATATAACATAGAAGAAATATGAAGTGAAATTTTTTTGTACAATATAATTTCAACCAAAGCATTTCCAAAAATCATTCATGTAAGTAAAAGAGTGGATCATAACAAAATATCCAAGAATGTCAGCTCAAACAAAGATTTATTCACAAATAATCAAACTCCTAATCTAAAAATAACAGGAAGAACTTCATCATTGCTGTGAGAATCCGTGATTATCCTTGATAAATTTTTCCTCCTCCAAACTGGGTAATGCACCCACATTCATTTGACCCCTCTTATGCTCCTCCTATTCATCCGATCCACTTGTCTTGGCCACCAAGTTCCAAGTTTGTGCAGAGCCTTGGAAAACCTCTTCTTCGCCCTCCACTGGTCCAATCAACTTGCGTACATGTGCCCTGTCCTTGGACACGGCCTTAAATATCGGATTTCGATTTCGTTTTGCTAAGCCTGGAAAGAGAAATTCGATGGAATTTTGGGGAAATGGTTGGAAATTGGAGAAATTACGTAAAACACATTTTTCTTCTAAAATCAAGATTTCTAATATTCTTTAACTCAGTAAATGAGATAGAAATACACATTTTTTTTGCTAATAGTAAGATATTAACATGATATATTACATTAAATTTCCATCCAATCACTCCAACAGTAAAAAAAGCAATATGCTAATACTTTCAATTTAGAAAAATACTTAATTTCGGAAATAAAATAAGACATACACATGCACATACAAACACAAATCTTTCTAACATGTATGTCTGATAGAAGCATTATAGCTTGTGATCGTAAACCATATGTTATACACGACATATACAAATCAATTAACTCCAAGAAATTACATAGTATTCACAAGCACAATTTATATCCAACTTGATAGTTGGCAAATACTTACAATCACAAGATTTGGAAGGTTAACAACTTAGCATTACACAACCACGTGTACTCCTTGTAGTAGAGAGAAGCCATAAGAAAGCAAAGGCTTAAATTTCAGACTTCGATTTTGTTTCGCCAAGTCCGAAAAGCAAAATTTTGGAGATTTTGGGGGAAATCTTGGTAATACCTCTGGACTTGATTTTTTTCCTAAAACTAAAGTTTTTAATATTTCTAAGTCAATAAATAAAATAGAATGAACACTTATTCGTAAATAGAATTGTAAATATAAGTTTTGAAGCATTATTATCATCATAATCATCACACGTGTTGATATGTAGAGCAACATGTTGCCTAAAGTCAGAACTCTATGTTAAACTGGAAGCAAAATCCATGATAATCATCTTGTTAATAAGAATGAGGTGACATATATTATCAAAACATATATATATATATATATATCAAAATAAAGAAAGAACAAAGAATAAGGCTCTTCAGTTAAAACTCGAATTTAACTCTTAAATCTTTGTGTTTAACTGATTTAGTTTGGATTTATATCTAAAGTTTTGAAACTAACTAAAGAAACTTATTCAAACAATGTAAAGAACTCTACTAACTCAACACATCGGCGAATAAATAAGTGAACATCATGCAAATTTCGAGAAAGCAAAGGGTAGATTCCCTTAATTTTGTTGTTTCATCGAAACGAGATGCTCTTTCGATGAAATTTTGTTGACATTTCGCTGATATTTCGTTGAAATCTTGGAAAAAGAAATAAGGTAGCGTTTCGATTTCGGTGACAGAGAAATGGAAATTTCGGAGAAATTCGGTGGAATTTTGTTGAAATTTGAGGCCACATCTTTTGGAAACGAATGGGTCTCTTCCTTTTTGAGGTTGTCGCTCCTTCAATTTTGAGTTGAATTTCACAAAAACCAAGTCATTAAGTCTCTTGGTTTCAAGTTTATTCCTCTTTGGAACAAATACCACAAGTATTTACTCAAAATGTTAATTTAGCTTAGAGTGCTTATAGCAGCACTATTAATACAATATAATTATCAAACATAGTTGTCATGCTCATTATACGCAATCATGCATGGATCCAATATCTCTCCTAAACAGTTCATTAGGTAACAATATTCACAAGTCCAAAATAGATGACTTGCATTATCCTTTTCTAAGTGCATCTCTAAATTGTAGTTCACATCACTATGCACATATTAATTAATCACAAGATCATTTGTAGAGACGTTTTGATTATATGAACCCTGGATATCGGCTTATTTCAAATCTATCAAGTCCAGATATTAAACTACATTTTTTCTATAATCTAAAGCACAGTAAATTTGTCAACCATTTGAATAGCATGCTTATAATAACAGTTAGTCATAGTAAACTTCATCTTTTTATTTCTTGAACAATGCATGCAACTTAGCATTCATTATTTGAACATGGTATTTCTTACTGGATTCTGATAAACAAGCATAAATTCATTCAGACTTGCTTGCAAATACTAATTTGTTCATTTGACATCTTAAAACAATAATCAACCTATGATCTGTGCATGCATAAACTCAGTAAGAATTGTATCTCATGTAATCTAGTTTTGATTAAGACGTAGAATTAAATCCAACTCATTTAATTTGGTGGATCAAGTTTTCCTAAAAAAATGGTGGATCAAGTTGCGAAGGGGCTCAAGGTGGATGAGAGATCCTTGTCTCATTTCCTCTTAATTAGAGCAGATACACAACAAAATTTTGGCTTCAAATGCACATGCTCATAGATGAACAGAAAACAATTGATAGAACACCATGCATGCTTCAAATCTTTGGATGCAATAGAGGGTTTAAGGAATCACGATTATATTAACTCGATGGAATTAGACAGCTCAATAACATCCACAATTTCTTCTGCTTCAGCTCACTCCTTAAATGCATGCTTCAAAGCTAAAAAGCACATGCTAAACCATCCTAACATCCAATCTAATAACATTAGTAAAATCCCCAATAATATGCATCGAATGAATGCAAAGAAGCATTGAAAGCTTCCGTCCCAAACTCCTCTGATTCCCAGCTCGATCACTTCTCAAATCCCTTATTTAGTGGATTTGAGGACAATTTGGAAGCTTTCTTTTGTGGTCTCGAGAAAACATCTAGTGCTCAATTTAGAGCTGTTATGGGTTTATATTGAAGCTCTTAGGCCCTTTCCGATATTCTACGTAGTTATAAACAAATATCAGGATGCTATATTCTTTTCTTGTAGTATGTCTTGAACAGATAGCAGGATGTT
Source organism: Ottelia alismoides (assembly GCA_037367405.1). Taxonomy (NCBI): domain Eukaryota; kingdom Viridiplantae; phylum Streptophyta; class Magnoliopsida; order Alismatales; family Hydrocharitaceae; genus Ottelia; species Ottelia alismoides. The sequence goes on along the minus strand of JAZKJV010001061.1, from coordinate 97,507 downwards.
GTTTACTTAGTACATGTCTGAACCAAATTGTAGGATGCATTCATTATAGTAGGTTCTGAACAAATATCATGATACTATTTACTTATAGCAGGTCTTGAAAAAAGTGCATGGTACTATTTATTATAGCAAGGAGTAAATCATGCTATGCATATACAGAATGTGATATTTAATATCCAGTATGCTTAAAGATATTACAATTTATAAAGCTATACTAATCAATTGAATTGTGATAATTAATGGAATTATCATAGCCATGGACGATGCAATTCTTACTATTTATTGTTATTGCTCGTCTATTTAAGAGTAATGATTTTCTCAAGTACTTGCACTCTTTTGTCTTGTCTTTCCATAGCATATTCCACATTCAGGAAAGTATATTGTGGACGTATATAAGATCATTTAACCTTTCCTTACCCAATTTGTCCTTTTTGAATAGAGGTGCTCTTGTTTCTTTCAACTTCTGCAAATGCAGTTTGTGACAAACTTTAACTAAAAAAGGAAAAGCCTTCTCTCACTATAAGTAGGTCGGCTACATGGATTTTTGCTCAAATCCATGTTGAAAGATTCGACTATTTTTTTTACGCTGGGTATCGACTACTTAACGCGACCTCCACAAGGGAGATTTGATTCCTGATCTTTTGGGTGGTAGGCACATTGTACTACAACCGGACTATTTAAGTGGGTGCAAATCCCTTAACCCTAAACTTTAACTATAACTTTAAAATGCGAAGTATTCACACAGTTCATCCACGAAACTGAAATATCATATTTTATTTATGGGGCTATATTAATCACTTGTTATGATATTTGATAAAATTATTATAACTATGAAACCGTGTTATTTTAGCTATTTATATAGTGTTACTCTTAGTAAGAGTAACAATTTTCTGAAAAGTACTTAATCTGCACAAAAAACATCATATAAAATTCTAAATATGGCCACATACAAGTAAAAGTATTATAGTACAAAAAAGTATAACTTATTCTTACAATTAGTATGAATATGATGATCCTTTCCGAGTTGTTCAAACATTTCTTGCACCATTGACAAGAGGCTAGAATGCGTATATAGTTTATGCTTGTATCAATTTTTTGGTTCATGCAATATGCTGTAAAAGTTGTTGGCCTATTTTAAATATTAATTACATACTAAAATTAATATTAAGATGTAATTGACATTGAAGTCACACCTTATTTATGAAGTGGATACCATCCTTAAAAGTGGATATCTCTAAATATTGTTCCATCTTTCGTCTTATCTTCACAAGTTGATAAGATATGCACGCTCTTTCACGACACCTCATCTTTATCATTGCATCGTAAAGGGGACATGATGTATATTTCTTATTCTCATTCATTAACTTTTAAATAACAAGATGATTTCATTATCCTCTTGTCCTTAACATAATCATTTAGAAGATCCAAACTTGTAAAAATCGATCGGCTAGTCGGCCCGATTTGGGGGGGGTAGCCATTGACTAGGGTTAGTCGGCCAATAGTCCATTCTAATCGGGCTAACTGGTCGGCCGATTTTTGATCCTATTTTTTATCTATTCTGATTTTATATTATTGTTAATAACTTAGTATTCATTGTTGGTTAGTAGTTAGTAATTTAGTTTATTATATTGCCTCTTATTTTTATGTTATTCCTATGTATCTCGTGTTTGTGTTATGTGTTTAGTTCATGCTATCATGTTATATATTTATTTTATGTTGTGAATGGAAACACAATACCAAAATCAATTTTTTTCGAGGCAGGTTGTTGCTCCTGCAACCCCTGCAGGAGGGGAGGGGGCACACCTGCTCCCCCTAGTCCCCAGGCTTGCCATGCTGGTAGTGTATGGTACGCAACGGGTGAAGGGAGGGCGCAAACTACTGTTGTTCCATTGGGTTCAACATAAACAGATGGTTAAGATTAAAAACATATCAATAGTTTGTGCTTTTCAATTTAGGTTTTTATCAATTGTGCCCTCCTTGTATATTGCAATATCAGCTATGCTCCCTTTTTTGCAATATCAGATGTGCCACTGACTTCTTATTCCGTTATCACGTGTGCCCTTCCGTTAGACCAGCTGTCAAAATGTTGAACTAAACCATGGTTTGTATGAACCATGGTGTGGTTAAAAGGGATACATTGGTCAAGTCCTCTTTCTTCCTCCTCCCACAACCCCCTTTCTTCCTCCTCCCCAAACCCCTCTGCCCTGACCTCCTCCTCCGTCGCCAACTCCACAACCCACACGATCTCCATCGAGGTATCACCTCATCTCCCGACTGCGGTAGCAATGTTGTAAATGTCACCCGACTAGCTCGACTAGTAGGTCCGACTAGTTTAGTCAGTGGGGTGGCCGACCGAGTACCGACTAATTCTGACTAGGTCCACTAGTTGACCACTTTTTACTTGGAGATACCATGTTTTTTACCCTTTTAAAAGCAAACTTATTCTAATACGCTTAATATTTTATTTAAATTCAATTACTTCTTTTGATTCATTATGATAGTATATATATAAATCTATGTAAATATATAATAACATATGTATAAAAATGATTTTATATATTTAGAAAATCAAAATCGATTAATGCCCGACTAAATCCGATTAATCGCCCGACTGTCGATTAATCCTTAGTCAGTGATCCAACCGACCGAGTATCGACTACCGACTTTTGCAACCTTGCGCGGTAGCCTAGACGAAACTCAAGGACTAATCCGAGGGTCCCTCTACCCTCAGAGCAACATAAGAGAATTTTTCGGACTTGGGTCTCTTTCCTAGAGATCTACTCGATTCGACCTCAGTAGGAGGAACTTTGACCAGATGGAGGGGTGGGGGAGAAGGGGCTGGAGGGGGATGACAGAGGAGCGGTTGGGGATATGGGATTTTCAAGGAGTTGTTTAGCAACCTCAAATTTGTGATTAATCGATTCATAAAAATTCCTCAAAAAGTTGAATAATAATCATCATTAGATCTGTAATATGTAGTTTATGCGTGAAAATAAAAATGTTTTGATGATTTAGTGGATGAAAGAAGGTGGAGTAAAAAGAGAAAATAAAGAGGGGGAAGAAGAAAAGAACGGATGAAGAAAAAGAAGAATGGAGGGGCAATGAAGGAGGAGGGTCTGGAGTGGGAGGGCGGAAGAGGAGATGGTCGGAGGAGGAGGGGTCTCGGGCCATTTTCAGAGATTTATTTTGTAGTCTCAAATTTTTAATTAAAACTCCTCAAAAATGCAATAAATAATCCTTAGATGCGTAATAAGCGATTTATCTGTGAAAATACAAACGCTTTGATGATTTGGTGGATTGATGAATGTGCACTAAAGATAGTGAAATAAAGAGGAGGAAGAAGAATGTAGGAAGAATAAGAAGAATGGAGGGGGGATGTGGAAGGGTTGGAGGGGGAGGAGTAAGAGTAGAAGGAAGAGGAGGAAAATGAGAAGAAAAAGACATGTCTACACCATTTTTTTATCTACTTACCATTGTGTTCCCAAATTTAACGCCCGTTTGGGATGTGGAGGGAGGGCAACTAACCCGAGGGGTAAAATTTCCTTAATTAGTTCATTTTTCTTTACAAATGATCATTGTGGAAGAAGTTAAGGGTGTTAGAATTATTATACTTACATTTATGTTCGTAATCCTTCGGGTTTCGTAACCCTTAACCCTTCGGGTTCCGTAACCCCTCGAAGGTATTTATGTATTTTTCCTTTTGTACTCTCTAGGGTTTTCTCTCTATATAAGAGACCCTAGCCATATGGAATAGACATCTCATTCGTCTCTCTTCTCCACATGGTATCAACGCAATGATCCTAGATCGGGGTTTTGACCTAAAATCCCCACCGCCATTTTCAAGCCTTGCAAAAGCCTGCACAGGTCCTCTTCCCCGAATTAGGGCCCTGCATCGACCCTAAAGGAGCATCTCCAACACCTATCGATACTGCTGGAAGCACCTACAGAGGCTTGCTAATGCCTCCAGAGGGCCACAACCCTCCCGTTAGCGCTGCCCAGTGCTTCCAGAATCTCCTATGAAGGTTCTCAACCACAGCTACCCTCCACGGGTATCATAGATCTCTTTGGAGATCCAAAACTCATCTCGGACCGCTGTTAGGAATCTAAATATGCTATTCGTTGAGGTTTTTCAACCCTTCTTCAGGGCAAATGTGAGTTCTAGGGTGTTTTCTAGCTCTTTTATGCATCCTTAGTTGATCACAAGATCTTTCTATTTTAAGACCACCATGACACATTCTTCTACCGAGACAAAGCCCTTGGCCATGAATATTATGGTACAAGGCACTAATATCAAACTCAAGGGCACAAAAAATTACGTGGTCTGGTCTCGATCTTTTATGGTGCTCATTGGTGGTCAGAGGAAACTCTACATTCTGACTCAAGATCCTTTAGATGAAAAGACAAAGAGTACGACAACTGGCAGACAGACAACTACTTGGTTATCAATTGGATGACCAACAGTGTTGAGGCTCACATTACCTCAAATCTTCTATACAAAAATACGATCAAGGAAATGTAGGAGGATCTCGAGCAAACATACTCCCAGAAGAAGACGAAGTCATGCCTTGCAGACATTTACATGCGAATCTGGTCGGCATCTCTGGGTGATTCCACCCTCATCGAGTACTACATGCATCTCTCTAGCCTATATGAGGAGCTTGCAATATTCCAGCACTCATGTTGCATCCAAAAAGTACAAGAGCGTTCTGACTAGCAGGTATACCGCTTCCTTGATGGCCTGCATTCTAGATACCATGCAGTAAAGGAGCAATTTCTAATATCAGACACACTGCAAACAATGAAGGCCATCTTTGGCCGACTTGAGGAACTCGAGACATTGCATGTCCGACCTCCCGTCTTACCTTCAACAGAGAACTTTGCACACATCATCTCATTTGGGCGAGGAGGCATATACAACTTACGAGGAGGATGCGGTCGTGATTCAAGTCGTGGCTGTGGACGGGAATCTGGATGAGACCGTGACTTTGGCCGTGATCGTGGGCGAGACTCTACTACTCCATGCACTCAATGTGGTAGGTGGAATCACCCGATTGAATGCTGCTGGCAGAAGTTTAACGTACCTTCTTATCACGCCAATAAGTCATATGAGGATGCTTATGATGTGGAAGAGGTATCGCCTACACCTGCAGTGGCAAGACTATTCATATTAATGACGCAGATTACTCCCTCCTGATGCAGATCCTTCAGACTCCAGGGCCTACTACCACTAGTAACACTACCACTGTTACTCTGGCTACTCCTTTAGGTATAATAGCCAACTCTGCTGTCACTCGTGCTCCAGCTTGGATTATTGATTCCGGTGCCTCTACTCATCTCACTGGAGAAGGTAGTCTGCTCACCTCTTCCGTACCATCTACCTCTGTGAAGTCAGTTCGAGTCGCTAATGGGACTCAATCACCGATTACTACTGTTGGAACTATGGAATTGTCTTCCAAGCTCCGACTTTCTGGGGTTCACTGTGCTCCTGATTTTCCTCTTAGCTTGCTGTCAGTTCACAAGCTTTGTGTTGAGCTTCTTTACCGTGTCATATTTGATGAGTCCTGTTATTTTCAAGACATTTGGATGATGCAGATTTTTGGTGGGGGTCATGAGAAGAATGACCTATATTATCTTGACATACCCTCGTATTTCAATTTTGTTGGTGCTGTGTCCATCTTCGAAGATCCGCTCCTTTGGCATCTGCTCCTTAGGCATCCCTCTGCCAAGGCCATCTCCATGATGTTTCCCGAACTCTCTACTCTAATGTCCTTTAAGTGCGAGGCGTGTAAGTTCGGGAAACACCATCGAGCTTTGTTTCCTGTTCGTAGTACTGAGTCTCGTAATACTGCTGCATTTCATCTTGTTCATTGTGATGTTTGGAGACCTTGTCCGATCCACACTTTAAGTGATCATCGCTATTTTATAGTTTTGGTTGATGATTATAGTTGATCTTCTTGGGTATATCTATTAAAGGAGCATTCAGAGATTAATCAAATTGTCAGAAATTTCTTTCAATATGTTAAAACTTTCTTTTCTAGCATTATTAAGATCATTCATACTTACAGTGCTTTTGAATTAACCCAACATGACTTGACCTCTTTCTTTGCGTCACATGGAATTGTTCACCAAACGTCATGTCTTTATACCTCACAACAGAATGGTATATCTTAGAGGAAACTCCGACACTTTCTAAATGTTGCCCGATCTCTTCTTAGTCAAATTAGTGTTCCTATACATTATTGGGGAGATGCTATCCTTACTGCAGTTTATCTCATCAACCGCGTTCCTTCGTCTGTTCTAGAAAAGGCAACTCCATTTTCCTTACTTTACCCTACCGAGTCTTTTCCCATACGTCTGCGAATTTTTGGTTGTATTGCCTTTGTTCATAACTTTCATGCAGCTGACAAATTATCCTCTCGTGTCATCAATCGTGTCTTTCTTGGGTACTCTCATACTCAGAAAGGCTATCATTGCTATGATCCTGTTGGGTGTCGATACTATGTGTCTGTTGATGTCACTTTCTTTAAGCAAACAATTTATTTCATACAGAATGTGAGTGACATTCCTCTGGACCTCCCTTTACCAATCGTATATACTCGCCAGCGTACCTCTATACCTTCTACACCAGTGTCTGTACCTTTGCCTATCCCTTTTATGCAGGATGATATAACCATTTCGAGCGCTCCTACCACTACTGCCCCAGATGTACGCGAGGAGCTTTCTATAGCTCTACGCACGCAAAAAAAGCAATGTACATATCACCCCATGTCACGTTTTACTTTTACAGATGGTTTATCTAGTCAAGCTTGCAAAAGTTGGCCGACTAGGTTGACTAGTCGGCCCGACTAGTCGAGTCGGGGGGGTAGCCGACTCGACTAGGCCTAGTCGGCCTTTAGTCGGTCCACCTGACTAGTCGACCTAGTCGGCCGGCTAATCGGCCGACTTTTACAACAACCTTTTTTATTTTTTAGTTTTTCACTTTTTTTAAAAGCAAACATATTCTATCATGCTTAATTTTATATTTAATGTCAACTACTTCTTTTGTTTCATTAAGATGGTATATAAAATGTACAAATATATGTATATGTATAAGAATATATGTATAATAATGATTTATATATTTAAAATAATTAAAAAAAATTCAAAACCGACTAATGACCGACTAAATCCGACTAGTCGCCCGACTGCTGACTAATCCTTAGTAGGTGACCCCGCCGACCGAGTACCGACTACCGCTTTCTGCAACCTTGTATCTAGTTGTGATAAGAGATTTGCAAGTGCTCTAAATGTTATTTCTGTTTCAAGAGACCATTTCAGTGCAATGCATGATCATGGTTGGCAACAGACCATGGATGAGGAGATGGATGCACTTACCTCCCGGGGCACGCGTGATCTTGTGCCGTGCCCCTCGAAAGTTTGCCCTGTGACTTGTCAATGGGTCTTCACGACCAAACAGTCGCCTGATGGTTCTATTGACAGGTTGAAAGCCAGATTTGTTGCCAAAGGTTTCACACAAACCTTTGGAGTTGATTATTTTGAGACTTTGTTCGTTGCCAGAATGGGGTCGATACGTACCATTCTCTCTGTTGCTGTCGACAAGGGTTGTCCCATTTATCAACTTGATGTGAAGAACACCTTTCTTTATGGTGATCTTGAGGAGGTCTACATGATGCAACTGCCGGGGTATGTAGTCGAGGGGGAGCATGTATGTCGACTACGCAAGGCCATTTATGGCCTGAAGCAGAGCCCCAAGCCATGGTTTGACAGGCTCACTACGGATGGCCTCAAATTTCAGCGAAATTCGGTCGAATTTCTGTCGAATATCGATATCCAGTCGAAATCGAAATTCGACCGAAATGGCCGAAATGACCGAAATATGGGGGTCCTAGTACAAAAAATGACCGAAATGACCGAAATTTCGGTCGAAATTCCACCGAAATTCCATCGAAATTCTGTTTTGGTCGGTACCGAAATGGTGACCGAAACCGACATTTAAGGCATTGTTACGGAAATCAACACACTTGGTTTTCAAAGGACTACATCTGACTACTTTGTCTTTGTTAGATGACAGTCTACTGGCACAGTCATTCTTGTTGTATATGTTGATGATATGGTTGTCATAGGAGATGATGTAGATGGTATTCAGGAGACCAAGACCTTCCTCCAAAAGGTCTTTGTCACGAAAGACCTCGGCCAACTTTGTTATTTTTTTGGCATCGAGGTAATACAACACTATAAATGGGCTCCATCTTTCACAGAGGAAGTATTGCCTTGATATTCTGACTGAGGGAGGACTACTTGGATGCATGCCATCTGGCATTCCTGCATAAGCGAGAAAATATTCAGCATTTACTGATCCAGCTTTTGAGGATGCAACACAGTACATAAGCTTAGTGGGAAAATTACTCTATCTCATTATTACTAGGCTAGATATATCATATGCTGTGAGCAGAGCCAACATATGGAGAATCCTCTTTACAGTCACTGGCAGGATGTTCTTTTGATCCTTTGATATTTGAAGGAATCCCCCGAACGTAGACTCTTCTATGGGGTGAATGGGCACACTAATATCTCCGTCTATACAGATTTTGACTTTGCTAGCTCTCCTGAGGACCATGGATCCACTACAGGATACACCATGTTTGTTGGGGATAACCTTGTCACTTGGCGAAGCAAGAAGCAGACAGTTGTATCCAGATACAATGCGGAAGCAGAATACAGGGCAATGGCTCAGGTCACTTGTGAGATCACATGGCTTGTCTCTTTCCTAACAGAACTTGGCGTGTCAGTCGCCAATCCTGTACCCTTATACTGCGACAACAAGTTGGCCACGTACATCGCCACCAATCCAGTTTTCCATGAGCGGACAAAACACATTGAAGTTGATTGCCATTTCATTCGTGATGCAGTACGAGGAGGACGAATCAACACTCCACACATCTCCACTGAACTTCAACTTGCAGTCATCTTCACAAAGGCTATTCCAAGGAAGTGCCTCATGTACTTAGTATCCAATTTGGCATAATCAATTGATATGCTCCAACTTAAGAGGGAGTGTTAGAGTTATTGTACTTACATATATGTTCGTAACCCTTCGGGTTCCGTAAGACCTCAGGGGTATTTATGTATTTTCCTTTTGTACTCTCTAGGGTTTTCTCTCTATATAAGAGTCCCTAGCCCTATGGAATATACATCTCATTTGTCTCTCTTCTCCACAAGGGGCACATCTGATATTGCAAAAAAAAAAAGGAAAGGCATAACTGATATTGTAATAGCCAAGGAGAGTACAATTGATAAAATCCCTTTAAGTTTTACATCATTATTAATGCTAATGCTATTCGTTACTATGAACACTACATAGGACTGTTATGCTATTTATTCACTACAAATGCTACTAGTTAGTATATTTAAGCTATTCATTTTTATGTATGTTAGTTTTTTAGTAGGTGCAATATTCTTGTTATGTCTTTATGAATGTATTATAGTATTGAAAATGTCTAAATCTATGCAAAAATATATAAGAATATATGTAGGAAAATTGATTTACATTTTTAAAATAATTTAAAAGTTCAAAATTGACTAAACTCGACTAAATCCGATTAGTTGCCCGAATGCTGATTTATGCTTAGTCAGTGACTCGGCCGACCGACTACCGACTTTTGCAACCTTGACAAAATCTCCTGCCCTATTAAACGCTCCATCTTCTTGCCATTGGCCGTCTAACATTCCTTAGTGTTGTAATACTTGGATGAGATAGAAAAAGTCTTCAAGGTCGCCTTATCAAGTATGCTTTGAATGGAAGAATGTTAGTTATGAACCTAGTGATGTCTAGTCCGACTAAATCATCATTGTACTCTTCCCCTATTGGTGTGAAGATGCATGATTTGTTGTGAGAATGTCGTCAATTCTTGTGCCATTTCCACAACATTTCAGTTGCTTCTTGTTTTCCAAATGCTTTCAATAGGTGTCCAAAAGATTTAAGATTTCATAATCACAATCTTTCATAAATGTTTGACCTACTTTCTTGGAGTTGTTACCATTATTAATGACAATTCACGTTATGTTCTTCACTCTAACTTAACCACCTTTTTCATAAGCTCATGATGTGTTTGGAGTACTTCAACTCAATAGAGGCACCCACTCATTTAATGAAGATTTTTTCCCTTCAGAGTATATTTCAGAATTCAGTGTTTTGCTTTTTAGTTTAGATACTAGCTAGTCCAGTCATTGGTCATGCTAGTCATGATTCTCTGGTCATTTTTGTCCTCAATCTATTGTTGTAAGAATGCTTTTAACCTTCTCTTTTTTGAGGATAGATGTTTATTGTTTCATGTGATGGGAAATCCAATGATAATTCGATTTCTGGCTAGGATTTTGTAGGGAATGGGGGATAAACGGCGTGGAGTTCTAGCCTATAGTCATCGTTCTGATGTCATGTGGAAAGAGAATGATTGGTTGACATAATGAACACTAACCCTCTTTATATAAGGCGAGTTGAAGGTCAGGGAAAGCACACACGAATTGAGAATGCACTATTATACCTTCTAAGGTTTACAGCTTGGATATACTCTTAACACATCTACAGTAATATACTTTGTAGCTTCTTCCAACACCATTAAGTTGATGAAGTTGACAAATACATAATGCATCGTTCATTATTTTTTATGTTTCTTCATGAATAAAATAAGCTCACCAGTTTTCTTTGTATTATATATCTTCAATTCTGTCTTTTCAACGTGGTGGAAATTGACAATTTTGTTATATTTCTTTTGCAGATTTTGACTTTGTTGGAAGACGCCATAAAACGAGACTGGTTGTCATCAAATTTTGAGACAACAACTGAATTGCTGAGTTCGTGCATGTCATATGATATTGATGATACTGTAAGCCATGCTGGATCAGTTCCTGTGCTTCCTTGGATACCTAAAACAACCGCAGCTGTTGGTTTGAGGCTCATGGATCTTGAAGCCTCTATTTCTTATGCCCTTCATCAAAAGGTTGAAGCTCAAAAAGAGCTGGAAGCTGGAGTTTCACTTGTAAGTTCTCATCTTTATTTAATTGAATATCGGTAATTTTAACAGTTTTTACTGTAAGGATGGGCCTTGTGCTTAGTTGATGATCTATTATGTTAGTGACATGTAATGTTTGTCTTGTTTTTGAAGGATTTTGGGCTATTTTTTATTTCTAAAGCTTTTGGTCTCAATTTTACATTTTCCTTTGCAGAAACTACGTTCTACTTTTGGTGCTTTCAAAAGCAGCTCAGACTTTGTAACTGCCGATGCTCCAGAAGATGCTGATTTTCAGCAGGTCTACAGTTGGGCCGACCCTGGGATGGGACGCATACAATTACGTGGAAGAGGGAGCTACGGAAGGGGGCGTGGTCGTGGTCGTGGTCGTGGTCGTGGAGGTAGAGGGCAAAGATCAGCTAGCGGTTTATCTAGATATGAGCTGAAGGAAGAGAAGTTGAGAATGACAGAGCGATCATCACAAAAGCAAACTAGAGGGCGAGCACGTGGGCGTGGCCGCAGACGTGGGCACCGTTCCATTAGACCAAGACAAGGTTTTCCAAGCAGGACACTGATAGAAGATGTACCCAAGAACAGTTTTCTCGATGTTCACTCCAATTTGAAACAAAGTAGTCCAGGTGAATCGTCATCGAGAAGTTCGGAAATGGAGTGGCTGATTGGTGAAACCGCTGGCCCACCATATGACGATGACGTGGATGATAACAGCGCTGGATCCTCGGGTTCCGAGGATAATGACCAGCAATATGGAGATGATTATGATGCACGCATTGGAGGAGCATATGATAGAGATTATGTCAGCAAATCCCGGCCATTGATTGACGGGGAAAGCGAGGAATATGATTTGGATACAGGGGAGGGTGACGGCAACCAAGAGGGTGATGATGATTATGAAAATGAAGATATGGAAGATGACATGGAGGATGAAGAAGACATGGGGGATGAGGAGGGGGACGAGGTTGGGAATGTTCCAAGGGATGATGAGGAAGGGTTCGAGTCATATTCATCAGATTACAGTGACTAGCTAACTGAAGGGAGAAAATGAAATATGTTATGTCATCTTACACTGAACTGGGGGGCATAGTTGCAATGTTTTAAGGTTTGGCTACCGAGCCATTGGTCCAGTTGATGATCACATTCTACATGCCCTTGCCCTGAGTCAATGAAGCCTCCGGCAGCAGCAGTGGCTGCTACAAAAAAGGAATTGCCAATCTCATCTGATCTAAGTTATCTCCAGTGCAGGGATTGAAGCCCTAGAGGTCTCTAGTGTAGTTTGTATTTAAGATAGTTCTTGCTGTGTAGTTAGGCGATGTAGGCATAACGTATCCTGCAAGCTCTTTTGGTAATCATACAATGTAACAAATTCTCATGATTAATGTACAAATATGTTGCATCTTTAATTGAGCCCCCTGATGTTTGTATCAAAAGGTAGCGTAGCTAATATATTGATGTTATATTCTACACACGTTGCGTTTAGAAATGCAGGCTTCACTTCTAAGTATGTAACTTATAAAAATTTCCCGTCTGGCCCTACAAGGACATTTCGTTGTCTATTATTTCTAGGTAATGTTATACTTGATATTTACCTGTGAAACCGGAGTTGAGCGAAATCAACACTTCTACCGGCCTTTGATCATGGGTGTGCCTCTCCAAGATAGAGTGGTATGCGGAGGTTTAATATCTGCCTGAGAAGGGAGATGGGTAGACAGGGCTGCAGGTACTAGACTTTTTTGAATGGGTCATGAGCATCCGTGGAATATTACTTTTTTTAAAAAGCGGGTCAACTGAACAAATCTAGAATGCAAATGATCATTTATGCAATGTCGAGATCTTACGTATAATTTTCACGTTTCATTTCTCGTAAGAGTATCCATGGAGGACATCGACATCAGCTTCTTCTTGTTGACTACAAGTTTGAATTTTGGTCAGTTAATTTTTTCAACCATCAAACTCATAATTATACGATTAAATTCTCATTTGTTTTGGAAAATGAAGCAATTACACTTAATACCTATTCGATTAAGTGCTTATCTATTGAACCAGGCACCCATTGTATGAAATGGATTGCCTATTATCTATGGATTTCTGTTAGTAGATAATGTTAGACTAATCAATTGATACAAATATTTTAGTGTAGGTTTAAACGAAGTATAAGACTCTATTCAACTTATTAACATATGAATTGTAGAAGTATCTGCTTTGATCGTAATTTGTCCTATTCTCTCGTCAAGCATACATACCAAGTAAAAAAATAATTTTATGTAAAATTATGAACTAATTATACAAAGATTTTTTTTATCAAAAAATCTCCTCATGCAAGAAATCAAACATGCAATCTATTTGAAGCATTGGATGTAGTAGCCCTTGTCTATTGGTCGAATCGTTGTCTGCATTGTTGGAGTCGAATATGGTGTGTCACCTCATCAGTGATCGACATAAATTGATGTAATCACATAATTACTAGAAGATGGTGTTGAGGGTGAGAGAGGGATTTGAGGAGTTGGCACAACCACTTGAAAATTTGTGACATCAGAGGTAGGGGTGTGCATGGTGTGGGTACCCGATCTATTTGATCGTGACCCGCCCCATCCTATTGTTACCGGGTCACGGATCGACCCAGTTCGTTTCAACGGATACCCAGTTCTAATGGATACCCGAAATTCTTAAATGGACCACGGATACCCGCGGATATCCGTAAAATATTGTGAACATATCGGTTTGGACAAAACTCAGAAACTAAATCAGCATCTTATAGCAGTTCTGAACATATTCCAGAACACAATCCTGACTTCCAGTAAATTATCGACATATTAATGACAAGGCACACGTTTAATGTCAATGCTGTATTTCATATTTCAATATAATATACACATTTAGCGACATGCGCGTTATAGTTTATAATCAAGTTAATTAAATAGAGAACTTTATCAGCAAAAAAAAGTCACGAATACACCGTAAAATCTCAGCATTTTTATGCCATCGGAATTCTAATTCACAGATTTAAAATTGAATTCGAAGAAAAGGCAACAATTTCATATGAAATCTATGAAACTATACTCATCGGTCATCACATTCACGAGCGAAGACATGGAAAAAATATTAAACTGAAAAAAAGGAAGGTAACATCGATTTAGAACATAGTTGGAGAGCCTTGACAGATCCGAACCGAGATCACCGGAATGGAGAGTAGCGATATGCAAAGATTAGATGTTTGCTGAGAAAAGAATGCGATTTAGGGATTTGAAAGTGAGATCGAGATGGAGATCGTTGGCGTTGATGGCAGCTCGAAGGAGGGGGAGCCAATCGTGTTGGGGATATATGGATGCGGAACAATCAACCAGGAATATATCCCCCTAAATCTGTCGTGCAGCAAAGATGGCACAACACAAATATGTTCCCCACACAGGAACTCAATAGCAACAATGATAAGCACAATCACAAGCAAGCAAGCAACCACACGAGACACAGATTTTTACGTGGAAACCCTTACTCAATAAGAGCAAGGGAAAAACCACGGGGCAAAACCGGCAACGATTCCACTACGGTCAAAGCAAGCCAAAGTTCTTCCCGATTTTGTTGCCCACAAAACCGAGGTACAAGCTACACACAATGGATAGTTGTCCAACAAGTATCAAACTATCCCTAGGTATCTAACTATACCAATATTGTGCTCAAAACAAGGAGGACAACGTAACTCCCCTTGTGGGCTCCCGGATGGAGACCCAAACTTGGCTTCTTGAGGTCGTCACGGACGCAACCTCTCTTCAGCTCCTCTCGAGCTCGCCCAAACGGCCACTCTCCAAGCCAAACTGCTGCTGCCAAAACACCCAGCTGTTGCTGCCCTCGAGCACAGATGCTCGGCTTATCACTCGTTCTCCCGATCGCGTGGAGCAAGTCGGAGAAGGGGGTCCAAAACCCCTTGCTGCTGCTGTTGCTGGAAATGGGAGAGAACACCCATGCTAGGGCTTCATTCTCTCTCGAAACAGCTCTCTATTTTTGCTGGAAAAGATGGAACGAAAAATGGGCACACATCCCTGTCGAGAATCCCTGGAATGGGTTGCAATGGGTCACCCACTTGCTAGGTTTATTGCAAAGATACCCCTGCAAAGGGGTCAAACTACAAGCCCCCCAAGTTGGGGTTGGAAACTTTCAAGTAAACCCAACAACTTCCCCCTCCATCCCCAACGGGGAGGTGTTGTCCTATGTTGGAGATCAACAAGAGGTGACACCGCTCAGCTCTCTACAGAGCTAAAGCTTGTCACGAGTGACTGGCTTGGTCAACATGTCTGAGGGGTTCTCATCTGTGTGGATCTTCTTCAACAAGAGTTGCTTCTGTTCAAATGCATCCCTCAGCCAATGGTATCTCACATCAATGTGTTTTGTGCGAGCATGGTGCATGGTACTCTTGCTCAAATCTATAGCGCTCTGGTTATCACAAAACACAACCGGCCCACTACCATCCAATCCAAACTCACCAAGAAAGCGTTGTAGCCACAACACTTCTTTCCTAGCCTCTGCTGCTGCAATGTATTCTGCCTCAGTAGTTGAGAGAGCAACACATTTCTGTAGTTTGGATTGCCATGATATGGATCCCCCTGCAAAAGTGAAAATGTAGCCTGAGGTGGACTTTCTCTGGTCCATGTCACCTGCCATATCTACATCAGTGTAGCCACACAGTTTGGCATCTGACCTCCCAAAAGCAAGACACATACTTGAGGTCCCTCTCAAGTATCTCAAGATCCACTTCACGGCCTCCCAATGGTCCTTCCCCGGATTGGACATGAATCTGCTCACCACGCCCACTGCATGGGCTATGTCGGGTCTAGTGCAAACCATTGCATACATGAGGCTTCCAACTGCTGACTGGTATGGAATCTTGGACATCTCTGCTTTCTCCTCAGAAGTAGAAGGACATGACTCTTTGTTCAGCTTGAAATGAGAGGCTAAGGGCGTACTGACAGGCTTGGCATTCTTCATGTTGAACCGCTTCAATACGCGTTCAACATATCTCTCTTATGACAACCACAACATGCGCTTCTTCCTGTCCCTTGTAATCTGCATCCCAAGGATGTGACTGGCCTTGCCCAAATCTTTCATCTCAAACTCTTTGGAGAGTTCCCTCTTGAGCTTTGCAATCAGGTTGGAATCATGACCTACAATCAACATGTCATCCACATATATCAAAAGAATGACAAACCTGTCATTGGGAAGACGACGAACATATACGCATGGGTCGGCTGTAGTCCTCTGGAAGCCCTGCTTTTCCATGAAAGCATCAAACTTCAAGTACCACTGTCTCGGGGCTTGCTTCAAGCCGTAGAGACTCTTCCTCAACCTGCAAACCATATGCTCTTTCCCTTTCTCTTGAAAACCCTGTGGCTGCTCCATGTAGATCTCTTCCTTCAAATCACCGTGAAGAAACACCGTCTTCACATCCATCTACTCCAGCTCAAGGTCCATGCTAGCAACAAGTCCTAGCACCATTCTCACTGAGTTCATCTTCACCACTGGGGAGAAGATCTCATCATAGTCCACTCCTTCCTTCTGGTTGAACCCTTTCACTACCAATCTGGCCTTGTGCTTCACCAACTTGCCACTGTCATCTGACTTCAGCTTGTACATCCACTTGTTCTTCAAGGCTCTCTTCCCTTTAGGAAGCTCAACAAGGTCAAAAGTGTGATTCTTCTTGAGAGATAGCATCTCTTCATTCATTGCATTCTTCCAATGACCCTTGTCCTTATGCTCCTGTACCTCCTCAAAGGTGTATGGCTCACCTGTATCTGCGAGCATCACGTACCTGGAAGTGGGGTAATGGGATGATGGCTGGCGTGTCCTCTCAGATCGCCTGACCTGAGGCTCTGCTATGTCTGCAACTGGATGAGGCTGCTCCCCCTGCCCTAGGTCCCCTGGACCTGCATCAATGGGGTCTGCATCTGGCTCATGCTGCTCTAGCTGCCCATCCTCTCCACCTGTACCATGTACTGGAGAGGGCTCTGTGTCCTCATCACTGTCATCATCCATGGAGATCTCATCTCCTTCACCACTCTCAATGGTGTCCTCAGCCAGCGTCTTATTCTCATAGAAAATCACATCCCTGTGTCTGGTGACTGTCTTC
The DNA here is from genome assembly GCA_037367405.1 of Ottelia alismoides. Classification (NCBI taxonomy): domain Eukaryota; kingdom Viridiplantae; phylum Streptophyta; class Magnoliopsida; order Alismatales; family Hydrocharitaceae; genus Ottelia; species Ottelia alismoides. Next base: position 80,371 of record JAZKJV010001061.1, on the reverse strand, counting down.
TTCCTTGGATCCCAAAGACGGTATCCAAACTCCTGATCTCCATAGCCCAGAAAGATACAAGGAACTGCCTTGTCATTTAACTTCTTCCGCTGCTCCTTGGGTACCAATGCATAAGCTTTGCATCTAAACACCCTCAAATGAGCATATGAGGGGTCTTTCCCTGTCCAAACACGCTCTGGAATCTGAAAGCCCAAAGGAACTGATGGAGATCGGTTTACTAAGTAACATGCGGTGCGAACCGCCTCAGCCCAAAAGGTCTTGGGCAACTTCGCTGTCTTCAGCATACAACGAACTCTCTCAACAATGGTCCTGTTCATCCTTTCAGCTAGACCATTGTTCTGGGGTGTGCCTGGCTCTGTCCTCTCATGCCTGATACTGTGCTCTGCATAATAGCCCTGAAAGCTATGGGAGGTGTACTCTCCCCCATTGTCCGTGCGTAGACACTTCAACATTTTTCCTGTCTCACGCTCAACCATGGAATGGAACATATTGAAGCAATCAAACACTTGATCCTTTGATCTCAGCACATACACCCACACCTTCCTAGATGCATCATCAATGAAGGTGATAAAATACCTGTTGCCTCCCAAAGAGGCTATGTCCATGGGACCACAAACAACAGAATGAACCAACTGTAGAAGGTCTCCCTTCACCTTGGATCTCGCTCTGTATGGTGCACTCCTGCTCTTCCCAACCTCACATGCATCACAAGGAGACAAAGTGTTGTCATTGTGGTAGGGGATCAACTCTCTCTTGCTCAACAGCTGCAAGCCCTTCTGGCTCATGTGGCCAAGCCGACGGTGCCACAAATCTGAGTTATCTGCTTCACTTGCATGCAAACTGCCATCCATGACCTTCACTCTAATCATATAGAGTGTGTGACACAAACTGCCTCTCGCCATGATGAGAGAACCCTTGCTAATCTTGCACTTGCTGTCGCCGAACTTCAGATGGTAGCCTTCACTATCTAGTTGTGAACCAGATATAAGGCTAAGACGCACATCAGGAACATGCCTCACATTCTGGAGTGTCATTGAGCACCCAACATCCGTCTGGATCGAGATGGTGCCCATGCCAATGATCTTAGAGTAACTCTCGTTACCCATCAAGACTCTCCCGTAATCACCCCTAGTATAGGTGGTGAAAAACTCCCTGTGTGGAGTCACATGATAGGAGGCGGCCGTGTCAGCGACCCACTCCAAATCACTCCCTGCGTGCAAGCACTGGTCCTGGATGGTGAGAATCACCTCATCTGCACTCTCATCTGCCACAACTGCAGCTACATTCCCATCTTCCTTTTTCTGGTCCTTCTTAGCTTCAGCTTGCTCTCTCTTCCAAACCCTGCAATCTCTCTTCCAGTGACCAGGTTTCTGGCAATGGTGACACTTTCCTCTGCCCTTGGACTTGTCTCTGGATTTCTGCCTTTCCTGTGACGCTCCTCTGCTACTGGATCTTCCTCTCCTCTCAACTGCATACACATGTGAAGAGGAGAATGCCTCTCCCGAAGAGCGAAGTCTAATCTCCTCATTGAGGAGACTGCCCTTGACCATAGCCATGGTCAACTTGCTATCCTTCGCAGAGTTGCTCACGGTGACAACTAAGGTCTCCCAACTGTCTGGCAAAGAACCCAACAAGAGAAGTGCCTGCAGTTCGTCATCAAGTACCAACCCCATTGAGGTCAACTGGTTGATTATGCTTTGGAAGTCATTCAAGTGGCTTTGGAAGTCATTCAAGTGCTCCACCACTTTGGTCCCGTCTTTGTATTTCAAATTCACAAGCTTTCTAATCAAGAAAGCCTTGTTGGTAGCGGTCTTCTGGTCATAGAGCTCGGACAACTTGTCCCATAGCTCCTTGGCATTCGTCTCTTCGGCAATATGATGGAACACCGACATGTCAAGCCACTTCCGAATGGTACCAATGGCCTTTCGGTTCAACTTTGTCCACTCGCCCGCGGACATGTTCTCCGGCTTGGCGCTCTCCCCCTCCACGGGATCGTGGAGGTCCTTGCAATACAAGATATCTTCCATCTTAGCCTTCCAAATTTGCCAGTTGCTGCTTGTGAGCTTGATCATTGTGCCTTCATCATCTTTGCCCATATTGCTCAACCAGAGCTCTGATACCACTTGTTGGGGATATATGGATGCGGAACAATCAACCAGGAATATATCCCCCTAAATCTGTCCTGCACCAAAGATGGCACAACACAAATATGTTCCCCACACGGGAACTCAATAGCAACAATGATAAGCACAATCACAAGCAAGCAAGCAACCATACGAGACATGGATTTTTACGTGGAAACCCTTACTCAATGAGAGCAAGGGAAAAACCACGGGGCAAAACCGGCAACGATTCCACTACGGTCAAAGCAAGCCAAAGTTCTTCCCGGTTTTGTTGCCCACAAAACCGAGGTACAAGCTACACACAATGGATAGTTGTCCAACAAGTATTAAACTATCCCTAGGTATCTAACTATACCAATACTGTGCTCAAAACAAGGAGGACAAAGTAACTCCCCTTGTGGGCTCCCGGATGGAGACCCAAACTTGGCTTCTTGAGGTCGTCACGGACGCAACCTCGCTTCAGCTCCTCACGAGCTCGCCCAAACGGCCACTCTCCAAGCCAAACTGCTGCTGCCAAAACACCCAGCTGTTGCTGCCCTCGAGCACAGATGCTCGGCTTCTCACTCGTTCTCCCGATCGCGTGGAGGAAGTCGGAGAAGGGGGTCCAAAACCCCTTGCTGCTGCTGTTGCTGGAAATGGGAGAGAACACCCAAGCTAGGGCTTCGTTCTCTCTCGAAACGGCTCTCTGATTTTGCTGGAAAAGATGGAACGAAAAATGGGCACACATCCCTGTCGAGAATCCCTGGAATGGGTTGCAATGGGGCACCCACTTGCTGGGTTTGTTGCAAAGATACCCCTGCAAAGGGGTCAAATTACAAGCCCCCCATGTTGGGGCTGGAAACTTTCAAGTAAACCCAACAAATCGGTTAGTCGAACTTGAAGGAGGCAACGTCGTGTGACTCATGTCGATGGCTGCAGAAAAGGGTGTTGCACCAAGGAGGCATCTGTCGCATCTGTCGGCTGAGGGAGGCAATGCAACTCGACGCTCGGAGGCAGAATGCCTGAACCGCTCAAAGAGGAAAGGGGTGAGAAGAAGGGGCTACCGGGTTGGAGGGACGAGAAAAGGCATAGGGACATGAGCTTTTGCTTTAGGGGCGAGAAGGAGGGGCGATTGGATGGGTTGGGGAACCGGGTCGATCCATGGGTTACCATAGTGAATAGGATTGAAACCCCGTACATCACGGGTCAGGAACCCGATCCAAATTGATTTGCTGGATATTACTAGATATAGGATCGACCCAAATGAATGGGGGTCGGGTATCCACCTGACCCGTGCACCATGCACACCCTTGATCAGAGGAGTTCGAGGTATTGGCACAACCAACCCAAGATTTTGCAACATTGGATGAAGAGCTCATAGCATTGACATTTAAATGTTTTTCGAAGTTGGAATGTCTAATCTTTGTTATGATTGCAACACAGAGTTTGTAAAATTTGAATATGAGCTCGAGGTGTTCATCAGAGGATGTAATGACGAACCGAGTACGGGAGGTTGGCGTTTAGAATCATCCATATGTTACTAGTATAGATCAGCATTAGAAATTCTTCGTTCTAGCCTTCTACATTTAACTATATATGCACAAATGTAGTGTTATAGAAGCTACTTATTATTGACATAATATATGCAAGAGAGAGTAAAAAAGAGAATATAATAATATAAATAGGCAGCTAAAATGGCTGTGTTCACCAAGTCACACATGCCCATGCCCACCCATATCGGCGCGCATGCACACGCTCACATACACACATCCTCACCCCCATACACACACACACACACGTGCACATACTAGCAAACGTGGGCGCACACACACTTCCTCACATTTATGTATATATATACATCCAGATGTACATGTATGTGTATATATGCGTGCGCTTGTGTTTGCATGTGCATACATGCACGCGTATGTGTGCGCATGTGCGCTTGCATGAGTACTAACTAGTACTACTAGTGTGTATGTATGCATGTATGTGTAAATTTGCTCAAAAGTGAACGGTTTCCCCCTTTTATTGGGGCGAAATGTACGAGAAATGGCCATGATAGGCTAGAATCGACCACTTCAAAGGATTCTTGAGTAGATAAAGGGAATTCGATTATCGGATCCTAAATACTAACGATGTTTACGCAAAATAAAATTGGCATTAAAAACTATGCTAAATCAAACCTAAGAAGTGAACTTGACAACAACAAAAGGGTGAAGGAAGCACTTGAGAATCGGAGCTGTAAGGACTTCGATTGCCGCCACATAGAGCATCTACTTCGAAAGCTCAAATAAAGCTTGTTGGGGTTATAACAAGGTCGAGAGGACCTTTGATCTATGCTTGACAATGTCATCCCTTATGCGATGAGCCTAAAACACCTGAGGCACTACAATAACCCGAATTTGGGGGGTCCAACCATAGGAGGAAATGAGCAAGTTATGGTGAGATAACAATTTTTAGGGGAGGATAGGAGCTTAAAAATAATGCTTCAGTGGATGTTAGGATTCAATGATAAAGAGGGGTCCACTAGGATTCAATGGGGAGTGTTAGCTAGGCCTAGGGACTATAAGGCCGTGTTCGGTAGGAGGTTAAGGGGGAATGGAATAAGGGGAATAAGCCCTCATTTTCCTCCAACACGGTTCCCCGTGGTACGACTATTCCCCATTATTTCATCTTATTTCACTCTTATTCCTATCTTTATCCCACCTTACCTACCATTATTTCACCTTATTCTCCTTATTCTTATCCTCCAGCCGAATGGAGAATAGACCCTTATTCCCCTTATTCCCCATCCTTATTCCTGCTTATTCTCCTACCGAACGGGCCCTTAGGTGCTCAAGCAGGGCAGAGAAAGTAGTGGGACATTAAGGGGAAATGTACGGAGAATGGCCCTACGAGAGGTAGAAGATGAGTGATGGTGTTGACATGTGTCAGCATCATAAAAAAATAAAGTATAAATCTTGTAAATTCAAAAAAACAAATACTATCCAATACTGGTGAAAAAAGGTCTCCAAACCTTGAAACTCACATCTTTAACGTTTGTAATTTTATAATATTTTTATAAAAAAATTTTAGTGTGAAATAGAGTTTAAAGATGAGTTTGGGACATTTGAAGTTCTTTATAGAAATATTTAGTCTTGAGAATTTGATATTTGTAAGATTAGGGTAAGAAATTTCTTCTCAATCATTGAGGTTACTATTTGTAGAATATTTTTAACTTTTTATGCATACTATTATATACAAAATATAAAAGAATCAATCAAAAAAAGTTTAAAATCAAATTTAAATGTTAGTGTGAAGGTTTTTTTACATAATATAGAAGTGTTTTGCACATGATTGGGGTTCCTTTGGATTTTTATTATTCCTACTTATTTATTTATTGACCAAGTCAGTCTGACTTGGTTTCTAAGCTCGGACAATAAATATACTTTACAACTCTATTTCTTCTTCTTTTCTTTTTATTCTTTTTATTTATTTGATTTTACTTTTATGTTAATAATAAGTTCTTATTTATGAGGATATCTGTAAAAAAAATGATATTTTTTTGACATAACATCAAAATGTCATTCATCAAAAGATTTCCCAACAGATAACCACATAAAGAGTAGCAGAATCACCCACAAAAAATCCAAGGGCCTCGATATTTAGTGCAACTGATGAGTACCCCATGGAGCCAAAAAAGGGAGAATGTTCGTACAGGATAATAAACAGACCAAAATAAAAAAAAGCCACAATAAATAGCAAGGCACATGTGCTTCGGTGGATCTTCACTTCTTTGAATCTTTGGATGCAAGTTGACACCTGGTGTGCGATCACAGACTAAAAAGGTTGGTTATGTCTTGACCTAGTACATCCTCAAACATCACTCCCTCCAAGTCAACCGTGCACCGTGGGAAGTGGCTATCTGGTTGGGGGGAGGGGGTGTTGTTCTAGCTACTTGTTTACGGAACTAGACATGCTTGATGCAGAGGGTCCTTGCACTTGTCTATTAGGAGCTGGGGTGGGGGCTGGTGGTGTCGATGTCACCACAAGTGTGATGTCTAGTGTGGTTTTTATCTTTTCCTTTGCTTTCTTGGAGGGATCCAAACCACTCTTTTGATGATATTTTCATCGATGGCAACCCCATACTTTTGAGGCAAAATATGGTGTTTTCGACTGACTCGCAGTCTAGGTCTTTTGTGAGGCAGAACCCAGCATATGAGGAGAAGTAATGGTGAGATGGTAATGGAAGAGGATCCATGTTGGCTTTCACCCATGCCACATCATGGCATAAGTTGAAAGGGACTGTGATGAGTTCCACGATCAGGGTGGGGGTGGTTTCCCTATTCCACGTATACGTGGAGTGAGTGGCATCGTCTGCTGACTGGACTCTTGAGAGGATGAAGTGGGAAGTGGTGTTTTCGGAGTAGGGGATGTCCTATTGTTGAACACCACCTCATGGATCTTTTTTACTGGTTTGAAGGTGGCTTTGAATACTCCATCGGTGATAATGACTTCGATCCCCCAAGGATGGCTTGAACTCTGGGGATGCTCACCAGAAGCTTGACCATGGAAGCTTCTTCACAGTCTTCAAAAAGCGAAGGAACCTCATAAGCCATGAGTTTGCCAAAGTTACGAATGAGGTTGTTGAGTATATAAGGACAACGATGGTGTAGAGGTAAGCCGAGGACGATGATCTAGTAGGGGTTGGTCTCCATAATACATTTGGCCCGGAAGGAGGGGGACTAATGTTAGAACCAGATGGTGGTGTCTTCTTTGCATGTGGTTGTGTTACCAGCCATGTTCTTGTTCATCTTCTTGGTATCCACCTTTGCAATGACTTGTCGCTTGCTGATTTTCCAAAAGAAGTGAAAGGCCTCCTTTCTGATTTTGTCGGCCAATGAAGCTTTGGTCCATTTGCACGAGGTGATATCCTTCGAAAACTTCGTAATGACGTAGTGGAGTAGCTGACATTTGGTTGTGAGGGACTCAAAGAAAACATCCATGCGCTAGATTGGGGCCACTATGGTATCAAAATGGGAGTTGGAGTCCCGAGAAGCAGGTGGTGAAGGCGTTGATTGGTGGTGGAGAGGCAAGAGGTGTTGCCTTTGGGTATGTAGGTTTGTTCTTGCATCTTAGGAGATGGACTGCCTTTTCTCTTTTGGGTGTTGGAGGGTTGATGATCATTCTGGAGTGGTGGTGACATGGGGGAAGGATATGAGCAATGTCTCGCAGTATGACCCTCCTTCTGGTAGTTGAAGCACATAATGGGGAAAGTGCCACAAAAAAACATTGTAGCTATTACATGAAAATTTTAAAATAGAATGAACATCTCCTACTATTTGCTCTTCTTTGTCCCAACTATGTTATGGACCTACTTGAGCTATAACATGCTTTGTTTTGAATCAACAACTTGTAATTTACTCATCCTCTTGTTTATTCTAAGTTTATAGCAGGTCTTGTGTTGTTAAAAATCCTATTTTATTTACTTCACTACACATTATATGTTTATACACATGCTTATCATTTTCAACATGATATTTTTTCTACCATCCTATTAACTTTATATTAAACAATAGAGGAAGATACACCACATGTGATTTATGCAATATCCTAATTATTTTTTGCTTCATGCATGTAGAATCATCCCTTAATTCTGTATATATACATTCTATTCTTCGGTTTCATACCCATGATTTTTTGTTCATTATTTCTTGAGAGATGAATTGTAAATCATAATTCTAGGGGTACTCCATATATCTCACTATGTAGGAGTCATCCTCTATGTAACCCTAACTCTAAGACCATCTATATAAGGATCCCTAAGGTCCTCTTTCTCAATAAGAAGTATTGATTACAAACTTCAACTTGGTATTAGAGTGGGTTCTTGTTCCCCCACCCCATTCTCAACTGTTCACCCCTTCTCCTTCATCGCCACCACTGACATCGTTGCATTCTCCAAACGACAACCCTGCCAACCATCTAGATTTCTAGCCCCAATCACCGTGATCCCAGCCCCAATCACCCTAACCTCCCATCCCGAATCACCCTAAATCCGAGCTTCAATCACCATGGACTCATCCCAAACTCTCTTGATGGCCCCAAATCCTATCCCAATCTAGCCATTATCATCCCAGTCGCCCAGCCCAAATCACCCTCAACCTCCCAATCACCCGCTACCCCCTCCCACTATCCCTAGCCCCAAAATTGCCCCTCACAATCGCCCGAACCTTCCAGCACCAATCCCGCTACCCCCTCCCACTACACATCATCAAACTCAATCCAACCCCCAGTACCCAATCACACCATCTTCCAACGCCCAACCCCCAGCACCCAACACCCCCGTCAACCAACACCCTCAGCTCCCAGCACTTGACACCCAACCCTTAGCACCCGATGCCCCTTCCTCTATGACCGTTCTAGGCCTTTGGTCCTCCAACATCGCAGAATCCGTCGATTCACTTGCTATTTTTCCCTCTGTGCACAAACACATACTATCTTAACCTCCATTTACCACCAAATAGATACCCCACCGCCATCATTCAACCTCTCCTTAGTCGAACAACCCCATAGGTTTTGGTATGATCTAATCTGTCCCTTTTAGTCATCATATCTTTCTACAGTAGGCCGACCACTTTAGTCAGAGATGTCTCGGTCAAAAGTGGCATCCTATGGATATGATGGAGGGAGCAATCAACTACCCCCTCGTTTGGCTTGATCCCTAAGTTGGAAGAAACCAACTATCCCAAATGGTCCATCATGTTTCCCATGATTGTACGTTGATACAACAAGGAACATATTCTAGAAAGCTAGAGCCTGCCGAAAAGACACAAAAATATACCACATGGGCAAAGGACGATGGAATAATTGTTCTTGGATTATAATCTAGACAAGATAATGAATGAGCTGGTGTACTACAACACCTCTAATGACATGTGGACTTCTATTCAAGCCGCATATGGTCTGGAGAAGAACTCAAGCAGAATATACTAGACGTATTTTGACATGTCGAATATGAAGCAAGCAGACTATCCACTAGCTGAGTACTTATCTTTCTTAAAATCCATGTTTGAACGATATAATACATACATTCCAGGTCGCACCTGCCCTACATAAAAGCGACATCGTCAACAAATGGATTATCATGGTATTTTTATCTGGACTTAATCTAGGCTACACTACAGCTCACGACCGGATGATCACTATTGCGGTTCTTCCAACTATTAAGGAGGCCTATAACACCCTCTATTGCCTTGTCATCCCCATTGATGCCAATACTATGCAAGTTCAGGGATAGATCTCTGCACTGGCTGTCCCATCTGGGTGAGGAAGTCGTGGTTCATTTTGTTGGACATGCGAGCCCACGGCGAGCCATTATGCAATAAATGTTATTGCAATTCACTCCTTAATCTGAAATAAAGAGTACATAGTTTGCATAATAGGTCCCTTAGTGAAATTAGGGTTATGTACCATGGCCATCTTAATGATCATGATTCAATTATTGAATCATAGAGGCTGGTGCTTAGATGAATATCTAATGAGTTAGATTGAGGACTCATCAAGCACCGTCAAATGATTATTAAGAGATGATCTCCAGCATGAGTAGAAGATGGAAATCCTTTCTCAGTTAGGCTGATATCTGACCAACTTCTTGATGCAGGTCCTCTGCATAGGAATAGAGATTCGGAGGTGTCATATTAGTTAGGTCAAAGAGTTGACTTAACGAGATCGAGTTAACCAAAGTCCTATATCATATGCTGTCATGGTATAGGCACACATCCTCTGACTGGAGACATATGTGTTACTATATGTCTGAGTATGTACATTTGGCAGACCAATAGGTTGATGACCTAATCAAGGTCTATACACCGGCGCTCTGGTGTGCATATGAGGGCATATGAGTAATACGATCTCTCAAAGGGATCATAAAGGTTCACTACTGTACCGGAAGACATGAGCTCACTCATGAGATATTGGGAAGAATCAAATTCCGTACGCACGGTCGTCTCGCTTTGGAAGCTTGACTGAATTTGTTGGTCTGATATATACTTTTGGAAAGTATATGATCAAGACCTAGGTATGATATATGCTTTTGGAAAGTATATGATCAATACCGACTCCCAATGATCGAATGAGAAACTTACTGATAAAACCATGAAGTAGACAATATAAAGTTGATCCAATACTTCAGGTTTAATTAGAGTCTTCCAGTATTCAGGATGTACAGGTATTAGGAATACCTGAGGGTGATGTGATCATAAACGATTGTATAACCATGATGCTTCCATTCCTAGGGAGTGATGAAACAGGTCTGGATTTTAGTGACTCCTCTCAGTAGAGAAGTAATCTTATCTTAGTCCAATTACTGGACATTGATCTGAATATGATTCAGATGCAATGAGAAGATTAGATTTGCAGTCTTGATTTAATCAAGAATCTATGGGAGGCCTGCGATCTGTATTTGAGATATGATCTCAATATCCATGTCACTATACGTGGAACAATACAATCGCCCTATCCTTATCTCCAAGTATCTACGGAGAAAGCGCATTATCCTTGAAGGAGTTCATGGATAATTCTATTGTTGATTTATGTATCCGAGCATTGAGAAAATGGATAATTAAATGTGATTTAATTATCATGATTAATATGAATTCGATTCATATATAAAGAGAGTTGTCTTAGATAATTAAATATGATTTGATTATCAAAGATGTAAATAATGTGAATATGATTCATGTTATTTGAGAACAAGAGAATAAAGATCCAAGATGATTAAATGTGATTTAATTATCATGGATATGAATAATGTGGATAGCAATATCCATATTAGTCATATATATTATAAATGTGATTTATAATATATAAGAGAGAGCTATTTGTAATTTACATTTGTTAATTAAATGGTAATGTGAATTGGATTCACATTGGACATTGAATTGAAAATGTAATTTATATTTTGTTTTGGGTTGTGAATATGATTCACAAATTTTTCAATGGCAAGATTGCAATGTCTACAAAATAATTGTGAATTATTTTTGTAGAATAATTTGCAACATAAGTTGTTGCAAATAATGGAGATTACATAAAAGAAGAAATAGCCACCTTCCTAATGGAGGAGGGTGGACGGCCACCACTCCCATTAGGAAAGGGAGGCCGTTCCCCCACTCCACATGGAAGGAGGCTTTCTCTCCTTTCATTATCTCCATGTTTTCATGATTTAATTTTGTGATTAAATTGTGTTGATTTATCAACATATATTTAATTTAAATTAAATTAATTGTTGTTGGTTTTACCAACATAAATCTTAGCCATTAAAAGAAACACAATCAATGAGAGCCATTGGATTTGTGTTGGTCCATGGATTGAGATCCATGGATCCCAAAACCCTATAAATAGAGAGGCATACCCATGCTCTCTCTTTACACAAAATGCTTGAGAAGCATCTCTCTCTCTCTCTCTCTCTCTCTCTCTCTCTTTCTCTCTAGACGTCAGCCCTCTCTATCCCTCTCATGGTCGTCCACCATGGATACCATGGAGAGGTTCTCCGCCGCCGCAGCATCGTCGTTATGCTGCCCGATCGTCTGCTCATGGATCTCCGTCTCCTTCGGTGCGCCTCGCTCGTGAAGAAGACGCTGGATCTCGTGTGTCGAGATCAGGAGATCCGCCACTTGGATCATCAACATGGATTGCGAGAAGCACGCGGTTCATCCCCGCGCTCGTAAGCGTCTCCTCCGTCGGATCAGACTTGAGACAGGAGGTCTCTTTGTTTAGAGACTCGATCGCAACCACGCTTCAAGAGGTAATCCTATTACTTGTTTGTGGTTTAGACGAAACGATTCGAGAAGAGTTCTTGGATCATGTGGTTTCGTCGTATAAAATTTTTTAAATTCCGCTGCATCGAGCAACTAGTCCGACTAGTCGCTCCTTGTCGTATTCGATACGACGCACACGCTTCCGTGATGAGCTTGAGGATCAAACCATATCCTTCAAGTGGTATCAGAGCCTTAGGTCGACGGTTTCGAATATGATTCGCTAACCAAGGACGGCTTGGGTTCGTTAAGGTCGCGAAAGTTTTCATCGCATTTGATTTGGCAGATCTGTTTAGTAAATGAATTCGACACTGTTTAAATTGTTTAAGCACGAATTATTTACTTGGATTTTGTTCCCCATTAATAAGGAAACCATAGGATCTGAGTTTGCGTAAATTGGATTTCGTTTGCTCTAGATATGGTTGTTTTAATGAACATGTATTCACTGTTACAGGAACTGCGAATCTTAACGTAATTAAAGAGTTAATTACTGTTTAAAGACGCCTCGAAATGCGTGCAAATCACATAGGTTCTGTTGTAAATCAAGTTAGCAAACTATGGAAACTTACTTTGCTTAATTTGGATTTAAATTGATTGAGATATGCTAATTTTAGTAAGTAGGGGTCACTGCTGAAATTACTTTCCTAATCAAGAACCATGTGATTGTCAATTAGTGAAATTAATTGTTAATTTCATGAAATAATTATGGAAAATATTTGAGAAATATTGGAATATGATTATTTCCTTAATTGACTTGACCTCAACCAATTAATTGATTAGATTTTATCTAGATCATAATTGGAAACACAATCATCAAACTCCTTGCTTGAATATGATTGGGAATTTGTCTAGCAAATTTCCTTATAATCAAAATTGTTTTGATTACTATATGGTATAATTTCGGTTGAAGAATCGATGATCATCTCAAGTACAAATTAATCAATTTGGCATTATCCTTTCCCGAGGCGGATATGGTGTCTAGTCGGGGATCGCTGGGGTAGCGGGTTGCAACGTATGCAGTCCGTCCCACTCCTGCGGGTACTGGCCATGACAGCGGGTAGGGCCGGGATAATGTCCGAGGGAATAAGATGTATTTTTCTAATTATTAAAATACAAATTAATACGTACTTTGAGAATAATACCATATATATTCAAGTAAGACAATCAAGTTTGATTGATTGAATTGGATTGATAATTAATTTAATATGATTAAGTTAATTATGTCCAATAAAAATACTCTAATATGATTAGAGTTGATAATCCCCTTGGAAGAATTAATTATATGAATGTGATTCATAGAAATTAATTTAATTTGAATAAGATATGGAGGATCACATAAGTGACATCCATGGTCTCTCGTCAAGGCGAAGGGTTTCGTCGTCAGATATTATATGTGGGAGACGCCTGTCCGAAGTGACAGCTCCTGCATATGATATATTTGGATCGGGCTCGTCGCTTCTCGAAAGAGTAAGGATGTATGCGTAGTGACCCCAATATCGGGTCCTCATATTATTGGGGCGATATTGGATTGTGCATAGCGAGTTGTATTTCTGTTGACGGTTGGTTCAATTAATGATGGGTCAACATCACCTTAGGGGTGGTGGGCCCGGGTATTAAAGACCGAATTGGGAGATGCAAGTTGGACTTGCAAGGCGGAATGTGTTCCCGCTTCTTTTTTTCCCAAGTCGTAGGTTCTCATATTATTGGGATGCAACAAAGATAAGGAAGGAGATCCCATATCTTGCTTGAGATATAATGGTAAGTATATCTCTTGCATTGAAAGTGATTAAGGGAATGAACTTTCATTGTTGACATGGCAAGACAACTTTGATATAAAATTCCTAATTCAAAGTAAAACATGTATATATATAAATATATACCCTTATGCAAATTGCTTATTTCAGATAATCCTTCATTAAACCCACTCAATGTTATACTCATTAATAACCAGTAGAATATCATGGATTGGACCCTTGATCCAGATATTGTACTTGCGATTGGACACATAATGTATGTGGTTGCAATGTGCAAGTTTCCTCATAATAATGAGAAGTGATAATTAAATAAGACAATAGGACTAAAACCTAGGGTTTGTAAGTCTCTATAAGTCTTGATCTTATCGAATGTACTTTTGAAGTGACATGTCGATGATGATCGTAATTATCAAATTAATCCTTATAAAATCAATAAAAATATTCTGGCATACATATGTGCTCTTGACATTTAATCATGAATGACATGGTTCTCTACATCATGTAGAATGGTAGCTCTATTAGAGATAATGTATTCAAATTTTTTGAGTACCTACCTGAACCTATGCTTTAAGAGTTTAGATGGATGTAGGTGATGAGTGTCATCATTCTACTATCTTTACTCTAGTCATTCATGAAGCTTCATAATATTCGTATTGTATGAATTTAATGAAGCATGTATAAGTGTTGAAATACTCTTATATTGAAATTTTTGATTTTAAGATAAGAGATCCTTTAGTCTTGAGCAATGGTTGCTTAGAGATAAAGGGAGCGCAGTGGAAGCATGGGTTGAACTCAAGTAAGAAGTATAGTCAAAGAGTTGATTGTACTTCTGTTGCTTCCATCCAAAGAGTTGGATGAATGCCAACACTGCAATAAGTTGATGTGTTGATAGTATGACTATCAAATCTATCTAGAATCCTTAGAAAAGGAATCGGATAGTACATCAGAAAAATTTTCATATAATCATTGAAATTGACTTACTTATTTGATAATATAAAGTCTAATAATTGTATCTCAATCTTCTAATCACACTTGCAATTGGTTGCATATGTATTAGAAATTTGATCTTAAGGTTTATTGGTCATCCATGTTGAAAGTGATGCAAATGTTGCAACAATTTCCATGAGATCAATAGACTTCATATTTTCAGTGGGAGCCCTTAGTCTTAGAAATTGTCTCTATAACCTAGATATTAGAATACGCTCATTGTTTATTTCTAATGGTTGGATATAAACATGAATTCTGAAATTTATCTATCATAAAGACTTATGATGGATATATATTTCAGATAGTAATCTTACATCTAGCGGACTCCACAAAATTAGAAATTAATGAATGGTTCATTAAGATTTCTAATACTGAAAATTAAAACCTTTAAAGATCAATAGGAGGATAAAGATCATTTGACAATGATCTGGCATCATGTTTTGGACATTTGTTTGTTGATGTGATCAATAGACTGATAAGAGATGAACCTTTAGATTGTCTAAATGTTCAAATCTTACATACTTATGAATATTGTATTCAAGAGTAAAAATGTCCAATACACCCTTCTTTGGGAAAGGTGTAAGATGTTAAGGTATTCAAGATCTCATACATATTGATGTATGTGAATCATCTATATCAGAATAAACATTATGGATATGTGATATCTATTAGTGATTATTTGTGATATGAGATTTCTTCTCTTCACTTAGAAAACTTTGAAATGTTCAAAGATTTCACATTTTAGTTTAGAATCAAAGTTTGAAGGAAGATGAAATGAATTTGATCTAATCAAGGTAGCTTGTACCTATTAGATGAATTCAAGGAATACCTTATGGAGATGTGAATATCATTTCTATCTCACCCCTCCTAATGAGCCTTAACTCAATAGAGGTTTAGGGAGATGCAATTGATCATGTGTGACATGATTTGATCAATGATTAATCTTAGCATAATTATCTCTTAGTTTCCAGGTATATGTGGTAGAGACTACATTATACACTTAATAAGGTCCCAAGCTGGTAAGCTGGAATCTAGCACCAGAGAGTGCTACTTCATTAGGAAAATAAAGGATGGTATTAGATACCTACTTTATGACCTTGATATTCTTAAAAGATCTCATCTTTGAGAATATGATTCTTATAGGATGTCTCTCTTGAGAATCAAGATGAAAATGAAGTAAAGGAACTCATTTAATCTTGAAAAGATAATGAGGCTCCTGAAATCGGAAACTAAAATAGATAATTAAAGATGAAACATTAACACCTCTTCAAATAAGTTTGAGGATGGATTCCATGTGTCAGTTAAATCTGACGATGATCGGATTTCATGTGATGAAGCTCCTGAGGATCATGACATGGAAAGATGGATGTTAGCAATAAAGTCTAATGTAGACTTCATATACAAGTGTTGTATATGGACCCTCAAGGATCCACCTATATGGGTCAGACCCATTAAGGTGTAAATGGATCTTCAAGAGAAAGAGGGAACCTGATGATAAGGTATAGACCTTCAAAGCACAGTTCGTAGCCATGAGCTACACACCGAAGAGAAGGCATCGCTTGCGATAAGACTTGCTCTCCAGTGACCTTGCTTTAACCCATCAAAATATTGCTAACTATAGCTACACAACTTGTCTATGACATCTTCATGGTGTGAGTCAAGATTGCATTCCTCTATGAATACCTCTCTGAGGATATTCATATGAAGTAGCCCCAGGGCTTCATGGTTGAGGAAAGCAAGGTGTGCTAGCTGAAGACCTCCATCTTTGGACTCCAATAAATTTCTTGTAGTTGGAACATAGGATTTGATGAAATTATAAATGTTGTGATTTCAGATAAAATCTTGATGAACCATGTAAAGCTTAGTGGGAGTGCCATGGTGTTCATCGTGCTTAATGTAGATATTATTCTAAATCATTTAGAATGATAAATGATAAGTGTTTGATAATTTGGTTGTTCCATACCTTGAGATACGATCTCGAGGATACCTCTTAGATCTTAGTTCTGAAGTAGCTCAGAAGCAAAGAGAAGAGGATATTGGGACCGTCACACTAGTAATACACCTTGGACTTATTCTATTTTCTGGAAAATTCCAAGAGAGGCTTCCTTCCCTTAAGATGTGGTAGTGACCTGTCTAAAGGGATAGCACCTCAAAGAGTTGAGGAAGTAAAAGCCAGAACTGCTTGCACTTGTGCATCAGTTACGCGAAGCTGAAGTGTATGCTAGATGTGTACAAAAGCCATATATCTGCCATGCAGTGGGAATAGTAGACTGTTACTAATCCTACTCTGGAGTTGCAGTAATAACAATATCTTCAAAGATGATGAAACTTAGAGATAGTGATCTCAAAGTATTATCTTCAAAGGTTTAAGACCTTGTAGATAGTGATCTATAAGGGTCTTAACTGTAGATACCTTAGGAGATAGAGATCTCCAGGAAGGAAGGTATTCTAATAAGGATTATGGGAATACTGGTTATGATAATTAATAAGATGTAGTGTCAAGGACACTATAACCAACAAAATTGAGTATCGGTTGCATGAGATGCAACATTCGCATTGGATGCGAGCACTGTTACTAGGAGATATGCAAGTGCCGTAAAAGGACTTGGCATAGTCTCTTGGGAACGGAGTGACTGATCAGCTTACCTAGCTATTTTCTAAATAGCCTATGATTGTCACATGAGTGTGGGTTTAAATGATTAGCCCATTAATGGCTCTTTGGGCTAGTGGGAGATTGTTGGACATGCGAGCCCACAGCGAGCCATTATGCAATAAATGTTATTGCAATTCACTCCTTAATCTGAAATAAAGAGTACATAGTTTGCATAATAGGTCCCTTAGTGCAATTAGGGTTATGTACCATGGCCATCTTAATGATCATACAGCTGTTGATTCAATTATTGAATCATAGAGGCTGGTGCTTAGATGAATATCTAATGAGTTAAATTGAGGACTCATCAAGCACCGTCAAATGATTATTAAGAGATGATCTTCAGCCTGAGTAGGAGATGATAATCCTTTCTCAGTTAGGCTGATATCTGACCGACTTCTTGATGCAGGTCCTCTGCATAGGAATAGAGATTCGGAGGTGTCAGATTAGTTAGGTCAAAGAGTTGACTTAACGAGATCGAGATAACCAAAGTCCTATATCATATGCTGTCATGGTATAGGCACACATCCTCTGACCGGAGAAAGATGTGTTACTATATGTCTGAGTATGTACATTTGGCAGACCAATAGGTTGATGACCTAA
Organism: Ottelia alismoides; assembly: GCA_037367405.1. Lineage (NCBI taxonomy): Eukaryota > Viridiplantae > Streptophyta > Magnoliopsida > Alismatales > Hydrocharitaceae > Ottelia > Ottelia alismoides. Next base: position 62,484 of record JAZKJV010001061.1, on the reverse strand, counting down.
TCAAGGTCTATACACCGGCGCACTGGTGTGCATATGAGGGCATATGAGTAATACGATCTCTCAAAGGGATCATACAGGTTCACTACTGAACCGGAAGACATGAGCTCACTCATGAGATATTGGGAAGAATCAAATTCCGTGCGCACGGTCGTCTCGCTTTGGAAGCTTGACTGAATTTGTTGGTCTGATATATACTTTTGGAAAGTATATGATCAAGACCTAGGTATGATATATGCTTTTGGAAAGTATATGATCAATACCGACTCCTAATGATCGAATGAGAAACTTACTGATAAAACCATGAAGAAGATAGTATAAAGTTGATCCAATACTTCAGGTTTAATCTGAGTCTTCCAGTATGCAGGATGTACATGTATTAGGAATACCTGAGGGTGATGTGATCATAAACGATTGTATAACCATGACGCTTCCATTCCTAGGGAGTGATGAAACGGGTCTGGATTTTAGTGACTCCTCTTAGTAGAGAAGTAATCTTATCTTAGTCCAATTATTGGACATTGATCTGAATATAATTCAGATGCAATGAGAAGATTAGATTTGCGGTCTTGATTTAATCAAGCATCTATGGGAGGCCCGCGATTTGGATTTGAGATATGATCTCAATATCCAAGTCACTATACGTGGAACAATACAATCGCCCTGTCCTTATCTCCAAGTATCTGCGGAGAAAGTGCATTATCCTTGAAGGAGTTCATGGATAATTCTATTGTTGATTTATGTATCCGAGCATTGAGGAAATGGATAATTAAATGTGATTTAATTATCATGATTAATATGAATTCGATTCATATATAAAGAGAGTTGTCTTAGATAAATAAATATGATTTGATTATCAAAGATGTAAATAATGTGAATATGATTCATGTTATTTGAGAACAAGAGAATAAAGATCCAAGATGTTTAAATGTGATTATTTATCATGGATATGAATAATGTGGATAGCAATATCCATATTAGTCATATATATTATAAATGTGATTTATAATATATAAAAGAGAGCTATTTGTAATTTACATTTGTTAATTAAATGTTAATGTGAATTGGATTCACATTGGACATTGAATTGAAAATGTAATTTATATTTTGTTTTGGGTTGTGAATATGATTCACAAATTTTTCAATGGCAAGATTGCAATGCCTACAAAATAATTGTGAATTATTTTTGTAGAATAATTTGCAACATAAGTTGTTGCAAATAATGGAGATTACATAAAAGAAGAAATAGCCACCTTCCTAATGGAGGAGGGTGGACGGCCACCACTCCCATAAGGAAAGGGAGGCCGTCCCCCCTCTCCACATGGAAGGAGGCTTTCTCTCCTTTCATTATCTCCATGTTTTGATGATTTAATTTTGTGATTAAATTGTGTTGATTTATCAACATATATTTAAATTAAATTAAATTAATTATTGTTGGTTTTACCAACACAAATCTTAGCCATTAAAAGAAACACAATCAATGAGAGCCATTGGATTTGTGTTGGCCCATGGATTGAGATCCATGGATCCCAAAACCCTATAAATAGAGAGGCATACTCATGCTCTCTCTTTACACAAAATGCTTGAGAAGCATCTCTCTCTCTCTCTCTCTCTTTCTCTCTAGACGTCAGCCCTCTCTATCCCTCTCATGGCCATCCACCATGGATACCATGGAGAGGTTCTCCGCCGCCGCAGCATCGTCGTTATGCTGCCCGATCGTCTGCTCATGGATCTCCGTCTCCTTCGGTGCGCCTCGCTCGTTAAGAAGACGACGGATATCGTGTATCGAGATCAGGAGATCCGCCACTTGGATCATCAACATGGATTGCGAGAAGCACGCGATTCATCCCCGCGCTCGCAAGCGTCTCCTCCGTCGGATCGGACTTGAGATAGGAGGTCTCTTCGTTTAGAGACTCGATCGCAACCACACTTCAAGAGGTAATCCTATTACTTGTTTGTGGTTTAGACGAAACGATTCGAGAAGCGTTCTTGGATCATGTGGTTTCGTCGTATAAAATTTTTTAAATTCCGCTGCATCGAGCAACTAGTCCGACTAGTCGCTCCTTGTCATATTCGATACGACGCACACGCTTCTGTGATGCACTTGAGGATCAAACCATATCCTTCATATTTCGATTTTGTGGCCCAGGTCGCTTCAATGGGACGAGGTCGTGGCACCATTCAATATACCTACTATCACAAGTATGGACGCATATAGGTCGTTTGTTACACCAAACCAAGTTATTTGGCCCCTTTTGCTCGAGCAGCTACTAAGGGAAATGTCCCTCCTGTCTAAGTTAATTAGAGGGACTTCGAAGATCTGATGTAGCATCTGAAAAAGCTCCACCCGAGTGAATTTTCCCACTCACACCAGATTGACATTCCCGAGACTACAAATGTCTCTCGTACATGTATCTTTGTTGCTTCCGCAAATAAGTTTGTGAAAATAGAGTGGTTGATTGATACAGGTGCATCCACCCACCTTTATGTCATATCAGATGGGTAACGTCCCATCTAGATGAACTGTTCAGGTTGTCGATGGTAGATTTTCTCCTATAAAGAGAAAAAGGGGTGTTCATCTCACTCTTAATATCATGCTATATGATGTGTTATTTGTTCCAGAGTTTCCCATTATCCTACTTTCTATTAGTAAGATTTGGAAGGATCTTAGCTACCGAGCAATATTTAATGTAGTTTCTTGTAATTTTTAGTAGATATTAATTAGGACGACGATTGGTGCGGGCCATGAAGAAGGGGATGTCTACCATCATATGTAGTCGTATGGGAATACACCTTACTTTGGGACTTCTTTTCAGCATCCTCTAGTGCTCTCTAGTACCAACGTTTGGTCACCCGTCTCTACAGAAGCTTCATTGTGTTCTTCCCCAGCTTCCTCCCACTATTAGCCTATAGTGTGAGGCCTATTAGAGAGGTTTTTTTTTATATTTTTTCTTTTTCTTTTTTATTTTTTTGATGGAATTTTAATTATAAGGAAAATAAGAAAATAATGAAAACAAACAACTTTAACCAAATATTTAAACATTCAAAAATAGTCCAAAAATTCCAACAAAAATATTTTTAGGATTTTTATATTTTTTTACTATTTTTAGTGAATTTTTAAGAATTTTCTGATTTTTAGGGATTTTTCTAAAAATAAAAGAAGGAAGAAAAATGTGCTACTATCCAGCCAGACTTCAAGACCAAAATAAAATATATAATGGCCCTATCAAAGCCTGGAGGTATTTTTCATGCAAAGTATGAACAAAAAGGAAAATTCAGGAAAAGGAATTTTGAATTTTTGAATTTTCTATGATTTATTATAATTTTAAGGGTTTTAAGGGTTTTTTAATTTTTATAGTTTTTTGTCAATCCAAAAATAATCAAAATTGGATAGAAAGTCAAACACACAAAAACACACAAAATATGATTTTTTTAGAATTATTAAAAGGGTTTTTATATTTTTTTTGGGTTTTATAATCTGAACAGATAGAAAAAAGAAGGTTTTTGAATTTTTAAAAATACTAAAAGGGCTAAAAAATGTACCCAAAATTGGTGAAAATTTTATACAGTGGCAGGAGCCACGTATCCAATTTTCACTCAATTTGGATTAATTTTGATATTTTATTAAAAACAAAAACAAATAAACAAACAATGCACAAGGACCTAGTTGCAATGAAAGTATAGTCCAGGGGCCAAAAATTAAAAAAATCAGAAACTGGGGGTCCTCGTGCAAAATTTCCAATATCTCACGCGCCAGGCACGTGTACTGGGCATAGAAGGACCAATATGCAATAAAAATACTTCCAGGGACTTATTAGCAACATGTGCTAAAAGTCCAGGGAAGGTATTGCAAAATATCTTATCAATTCAGCACATGTCCAATAAAAACACTCACAGGGGCATGGATGTAAATAATAAAAACTATATTTCATTCCATAACACGTCCAAACATAAGCCCATACATTGCAAATTCACCAAATATTACGTGACGATGCATGTGTCTAACATTCACAGGGATGGAAATGCAAATAAAATAAACAACCAGGTCTTCAGTGTAATTTTTACAAAACTAAAAGAACTATATTCTATATTTACAGGACTAAACAATAAAGACAAAACAGGAGGGGGCCTAAGTAATATTTACCCCTAATTATCTGAGGGCTGGATTGGCGCTACGTGGAAGATCTGACGGCTGGAAGTAGCGACGCCTCAACGAAGGACCCTCGGCTCGGATCGAACGGTGGAGGTGTGCCCACGTGGCTGATATGACATTATGGAATCAAGGGCACCCCTTGCTGGATGAAGGGCGGAGAAGCGACCACGTATAGATCTGACGGTGGCTGATAAGGGCCTCTTCTGCACCTGGAACAAGCGGTCCGGATGAGATCTGGCGCGTCGGGGTCGAACTGATGGCTCTGGAGGCTCCTGGAAGAACACGGCTCCGACGAACTTCACCGGAGCCCCACGGTTACGCTGGGCCTCCTCTGCTACTGCTAAGGTGCGGAATAGATCCGCCTTGACGTCCCGCAGCTGATGCACCTCTCCGATGAGGCCGGGAAGCTCAGAGGAGCTCCGGTGACGACGACGAGGCTGAGCTCCTGTGCCTGGAAGCTGAGGTCCTCAGATGGACCTCTCTGACCTGAAAAGTAACATATGAAGACTCCTGGGTCGAGGGCAAACTGCCTCGACCCAATTAGAGGCGAAATGGGTGGCTGGCGCGTCGGGGCGGATGATCTCCGGCGATGCGACGGCGAGGGAGATCGACTCCCAGTTCCGGGGCAAACTGGGTTGGATGGATGGGTGAAGAACGTGCAGGGGAGGATGGCGATTATGATGGTCGATTCGGATGGTCGGAACGATGGTCGGAATGGGACTAATCGATGAACGACAACGAAGAATGGATTTGGGTGAAATCAGAGATTCGAGCAAGATAGAAAGAACTAGGCTCACATGGTGACTGTGGTCGACTGGGAATGAGCTCCTGGAGCTCGGGTCGTAGCCTCGAGGGTCGTCGATGGCCCGAGGCTCAGGCGCAGCTCTGGGCGGCGCACGGTGGTGATAAGCTTCCGGATCAGTGACGCGGTGCTCCTCCGCCTCTCTGCAACACTCCGGTCCAACGCTGTTACTCAGAGGATTCGGGTGGAGGTCCTGGGTGGAAGGGGCGACGCCAAAGATGGTGTGAAAAGTGCGGTAGAGCTCGAGTTAAATAGTGCTAAGGGTCCAGCTGGATGGGAGTCGGGCATGTGATTCGGAGCTCGGACCCCGATGCAATCCTCTGGGCGTGGATCAGGGAAGTATCAGGCACAATTAGGACCCGGGGTTTGCGCAAATGGCAGGCGGATCAAGTGGGTAGAAATAGGAGAAATCAGGTCAGACGAGCATGATCCGGCTCTGGTGGTCCTGGGGGGAGAGTTGACCGGGGGTCAACATCCCCCGTGGACCAATCAAAGCCCGCCAATTATTAAAGTTTTGGAAATTAAATAATAAATAGTAAATGGCCAAATTTTGAAAAGTTAAAACATAAAATTGTTTCTTTATTTTTAAACTATTTTTTTGTGATTTTTATTTCTTTTTTTGAAATAAAAATAATGTATGCACAATATAGTATTATTATATATAGGTATATACAATGTACATTTTTAATTTTTGATTTTTAATTATTTATTTTTGTATATTTTATTCCAATTTTATATTTTATTTATTTATAGAATAAAATTTGGAATAAAAAGGTATTTTTATTTTATTTTTATTATTTATTTACAAGGGGTAAATAAATATTTATATACATCTTTGTACATGGTATATATACAATGTAGGTTTTGATTTTATTTTTATTTCTTTTTATTTTATTTTCATTTTTGTGATTTTTATTTTATTTATTCACATTATGAAGTATAGAATATGTACACATTTTATGGAATTTTTATTTATTTATTTATAAGGGAAAATAAATAGATAATTGGTTTCTATATACATGGCTTATGTACAATGGCGAAGGGATTTTTATTTATTTTTATTTTTTGTTTTGTTTTAATTATTTTTCTTTTAATTTAATATTTACAAATATGCATATTTACAAAAATATATTTTTGTTTTATTTAGAGGAAAATATTTTTATTTATATACAGGTATATATGTACAAACATGAGCTTCCTTATCTCTCTCTACTTGGGTTTTTATGCGATCAGGCCCATGCTGAGCCCTCCCTTGGGATTAGGTCGCTCAATATTTATTCTAAATATCTCCCTCTTTTTCCTTTATTTCATTATTCTTTTATTTATGCACAAAAACATGCTAATTATTCATAATTACATAATGCATGCTGAATGATAATTATTATTATTTACACCTATCTAAATGTGTTTTGCATAGGTTTTGTAGCTAAAATAAAAGAATAAAGAGTGATGAATGGGTATTCATCACCCCCTATACTTAACTTTGCTAGTCCCTTAGCAAACACTTATTTGAAAAAGAAGTGAAAAAGAAAAAGAAAAAGAAAAAGAGGAGCAAATGCATGGATTAATGCTGAATATTAAACTTGCCTTCATTAAATTGAATTATGGAGCTCGATCAGATCTTTGGATTATTAGTGTGTCGGAACCTTATTTGGACTTAAGTTTAAAACTCAACAGCCTCTAAGATCCACTAATCTATAATCATGACTCCTCAACAATCCAGATCAGAACAAGTCTACATACAAAAACCCTGAAGACTATGAATCTTTCCTTGTACAGTGTAAGTGAGGTAAATCTCTCCACCTCAGAAGTAGTAACTTGACAACCTTCCCCAACAAGGTAACTCTATGACCCTAGTCTGGCCACTCTTTCCTCGAGGAGCGGGGTATTCCCTTCTAAGTTCAAGTTCAACCAGCTCAAGAAGAGGGGGAAGAAAAGAATGGACCATGGCCAGTGTAGCCATGTATCCTTGGGAGCTCAACCAGTGTAGCTAAGTCTCCCTGCTGCAAGCTACATAAGATGGAACATGGGTCTCAAGCTTTGCTTATTTGCACTATATATATACTCCGGTGGGATTATCATTTTCTATCAGACTCACCATTTTTTTGGAGTTTTTTTCTTTTTGCATTTTTTGTCAAGTGCATCTATACAACATATTTACACGGCGCAGCATATGTACATAAGGAGTTTTTCCTCTTGAGCCAGTAGACTATCCCTCTTTTGAAGCATTATTGCAACCCACAACTCCTGTCGTTAGACCTCATGGCAACCAGACCAAGTTGAGACACACTTCCTTCACTAAAAGAAGAAGAGAGGTTCCGCCTAGAAGTACTACCCTCATATGCTACCCCAAGTCAAGAAAGACTGCCTCCTCACCACCTCATCCGTAGAGAGCTCGGTGTAAAGTGCGGGTCCAAGTAAAGCCATTGTCTTTATGAGTCATGTGTGTGTTGTTAAGTGCTCTACTTAGGCTCATTGAGATGACATGCGATCATATCCTAGTGGACTCAAAGAATTAAGTCACCATGCACCTGAAAGGCCTTAACCCTAAGCCCTATAAGGTTCCTCTTATAAATTAGGTGGATTAAGATCTTAATCAAGCTCCATTTCCCAATTTAATTCCAGGCTAGTTTAAATGTCAACTATAATCCAGGAAAAACTATACAAATATATACAAGGATGCTATTTACACCAAATTTACACAAATGCAAAATTTTTGAAAAATGTTTTGAAATCATGGATGTATGCATGAATGCAAGTTTTGCAAAATATTTACACAAATTTACACACGGTTTTTGCAAACTTTTGATTTTCAAAACATTTTGGAAAAATTTTGTACTATATACATAGTTTTGATATGCACATATTTACATACAATTTACACGAAAAGTTTTTGAAAATATTCTCACAAAAATGATTTTGTATAATAGCTATGTATGTGCAAATAAAAGAATGATTATTTACATGAAAATTTTTTAATTTTTATGGATTTTTGGGTTTTTAGCCATTTTTATTTATTTACACAGTCACACAAAGTACGAGTTATGGCTAAAGTATATATGAAATATATACACACCCCCTATACTTAGCTCGAACGATCTCCTCAGAGTCAAGAGCGATGAAGAAGACATAACTCGTGCTTAGTATAGGGCAGTGAAAAGGAAGGCTATATACAAAGACGAATGAAAGAATAGAAATCAATAGGATCTCGGCTTTTCCCCCTATACTTAGGATCAAATAATCCTAAGAGTAGCAGGCTGCACACAAAGGGAAAACCGAGTGAAGAATGTATAGGGTCTACCCCCCCATAATTAGGGTAAAATATCCCTAAGTATAGGTAGCAAAAACAGGGGTAGAATGAATCAAAAGAAATACCCAAGAGTCCTACATCCCCCTATACTTAGGGTAAAGTACACCCTAAGTATATCATAATCAAAAGATGAGAGAAGGGATGTGGGACTAAAGAATGGAATGATATGGACAACTAGATCTATACAGGTCGGGAGAACAGTGATAATCAGGCGTGAGATGCAATAGATGTGAGTCAAGAGACCACATCTCACGCAAAGTGAATAGGGGCAACATCAACAACCTGCAACTCATGATCTAGAAATGGCTTGAGCCGCTGACCGTTCACTCGAAAGGTACTCTCAGAAGACAACTCAGATATATCAATACTCCCATTGTCGTGTACCTTTCTCACTAGATACGGTCCCTTCCATTTGCTCTGTAGCTTCCCTGGAAATAGATGAAGCCTAGCATCAAACAGCCATACTCTCTGTCCAGGCTCAAAATGCTTGTGGCTGATATGAGAATCATGCCACTCCTTCACTCTCTCCTTGTACTGTAGGCTGTTTGAGAAGGCGGTATCACGAAGCTCCTCCAAGGCTGCTAACTCTTCCCTCCTATGATCTCCTACACTATCTGGATCCAAAAGTATATCTGTGAAAGCCCAAAGTGACCTGTGTCTCAACTCAACAAGTAAATGGCACGACTTGCCATAAACGAGGCGAAAGGGAGATGCGCTTAAAGGTGTCTTGAAAGACGTCCGATATGCCCACAAGACCAAGTCCAAAAGCTGTGACCAATCCTTTCGGTCAGGGCGGACGACTTTCTGCAATATAGTCTTGATCTCCCTGTTCGACACTTCGGCAAGACCATTCATTTGAGGATGGTATGGACTGGTAACTCGATGGTCTATGCCAAACTCGCTAGCAAGGGCCTTCACCTGGTCGTTGACGAAATGAGACCCCCCATCAGATATCAACACTCGAGGTACCCCGAACCGTGAAATGATATGCTTCCTCAAAAATCTGCAAACAGTCCTAGCATCTGCGGTTCAGGCGGGGATGGCCTCAACCCAACGACTCACATAATCAACAGCCAATAGAATGTACTCGAATCCCTGACTCTTAGGGAATGGACCCATGAAATCGATGCCCCATGCGTCAAAAACCTCACAGAAGTGAATGGGCTGCATCGACATCATATCACGCTGTCCACAAGTGCCCATTCTCTGACAGTAAGTACACCTCTTCATGAACTCATCAGAGTCCTTGAAGAGGGTTGGCCACCATAGGCCGGATTGGAGCACTTTTTGTGCCATTCTCCTCCCAGAGTGATGTCCTCCTGCCTCAAGCTTGTGGCAGTAAGTGAGGACGCTATGGTGCTCCTCCTGAGGAATGCACCTACGCCAGACGCTATCCCTCCTTCATGGTAAAGGATGGAATCCTCCCAGTGGTAGGACTTGGCCTTCGCGAGGAAGGTCTCAAGCCTCTGCCTGGGCCAATCTTGTGGAACTTTCTTAGCAACAAGAAAGTTCACAATATCGGCATACCACGGGAGAGAGGCGATAGCAAGGATCGCCTCATCTGGGAAGGTCTCACATATAGGCTCAGTCTACTCAGAATCCTCAAGATGCTCTAATCGGGAGAGATGATCCACCACCACATTCTTGATTCCAGGCTTATCCTTAATCTCTATGTCAAACTCCTAGAGTAGAAGGATCCATCTAGTCAATCTGGCCTTGGCATCCTTCTTTGCCATGGGGTACCTGATGGCGGTATTGATCAGTGTACAAGGTCACTCTAGATCTGATAATGTACGATCTGAACTTATCTAGGGCAAAAACTACGGCTAGCATCTCCTTCTCAGTGTCTGTGTAGTTCTGCTGCGCGGCATCCAATGTACGGCTAGTGTAGTGAATGGCAAATGGGACTCCATCCCTCCTCTGTCCCAGCACGGCCCTTACGGCAAAATCGGAGGCATCCGTCATGATCTCGAATGGGAGAGACCAATCAGGCGGCTGGAGAACAGGAGCCTCAACAACACATCGCTTGAGAGTCTCAAACGACGAAAGACACTTTTCATCAACAAGGAACTCGGTGTCTTTCATCAGTAGATCAGTCAACGGCCGGGCAATCCTACTGAAATCCTGAATGAAGCACCGGTAGAAACCGACGTGCCCCAGAAAAGACCGTAACTGCCGCAAATTGGACGGCGGTGCGAGTTTTCTAATGACATCTACCTTGGCCGGATCAACCTCCATTCCCCTGTTGGAGATGATGTGGCCAAGCACCGTCCCCTGAGTTACCATGAAGTGACTCTTCTCCCAAGACATCACTAGGTGAACCTCAATGCATCACTGAAGGACTCGATCTAGGCAGTCAAGACAGGAGTCAAATCCGTCACCGTAGACCGAGAAATCATCCATGAAGACCTCCAAGAACTCCCCCACCATGTCCGAAAAGATAGACAGCATGCATCTCTAAAAAGTCGCAGGGGCGTTGCATAGCCCAAATGGTATGCGTCTGAAGGCGTATGTGCCGAAGGGACAGGTGAAGGTGGTCTTGTCCTGGTCCTCGGGAGCGATGGCCACCTGGTTGTAGCCGGAGTACCCATCCAGAAAACAGTAGTGGCTCTTCCCTGCCAATCTCTCAATGATCTGATCTATAAAGGGCAGGGGGAAATGATCCTTCTTGATGGCCTGGTTGAGTCATCTCTAATCCACGCAGACCCGCCAAGAAGTGGGTACCCGGGTAGCAATCTCCTCTCCAGACTCGCTGACTACTGTAGTGATGCCTGTCTTCTTGGGCACCACATGCAACGGACTAATCCACTTGGAGTCAGAGATGGGGTAGATAAAATCAACACTCCACCATTTCGAGATTTCCTTCATGACAACCTCTCTCAGATTTGGGTTCAGCCGCCGCTGGAACTCACGCGACGGTTTCGCCTCATCCTCGAGATAGATATGGTGGGAGCACAGGGCCAGACTTATCCCCTGGAGATCGGCTACGCTCCATCCTATTGCCTTGCGGTTCATTTCAAGAACCCCCATCAGATGGGATTCCTGCTCTCCAATCAAATCGATGGAGATAATGACTGGGTACATCTCATGCTCACTCGCAAGGAACCTATACTTCTGCGATGCAGGAAGTTGCTTCAGCTCTGGACAACTGGGTGCTGGTGGATCTGGCCTTTGAAAAATCTGAGTGAACGCTGCCAAATCCGCATGGGAGAACTAAAACTCTCGATCACACTCTGAAACTGGAGAAGGCTGCTCTGCTGGATTGTCTCTGCTCTGCTCGGCATCTACCTCCTCCCTAGCTGTAGGCTCAGTAGAAGTCAGATCTGGTATAAAATCCTCAAACTCCGCCCAGTCAAAATCTGACTCCGAGGGATCTGTATCATTCATGGTGGCCTCAGTACCACCGTCATCACAAAATAAATCTGTCTCACGGTCAAGAACTGGCTCTGCCAACTGAATGGTATCCTAGACCAGGAATGCGCTCTCCAAGATCTCCTCTGCTGGCGTCTCTGCATCAACGGACTCTGAAGGTGAGAGGATGGCCTGTGCGACTGGATCTGCCCAAACTGCCTCATCATCTGTAATCACGAAGTCGCAGTCCTGGTGGATGTCTGGCCCTACATCTGTCAACTGCTCCGTATCCAAAGTAGTCTCTGAGCATGCTGTATCTCTGGCTCTGATGTCCTCGACCGTCTCTATTTGTACACTTTCGCCCTCGACGCGAAAGTATACCTTCCCGCTATCATGGTTGGTCACTGCCTTGGCTGTGGCCAAGAACGGGCGACCTAGAATGATGGGGGTATCGGTCACCGACTCAGGGATCTCCATGTCCAACACTACGAAGTCCACGGGGAATTGCAGGCCCTGAATCGTGACGACAACGTCCCTCAGCAACCCCTTCGGCCTCTTGACAGATCGATCAGCAAACTGAAGGACTGTCCTACTCTATCGAAGAGTGCCCAACTCAAAGCGGTCGAGAAGGGCTGCCGGAAGTAGGTTGATCGATGATCTGCTGTCTAATAGAGTACGGTCGAACCTCTGCTCTCTGATGTGGCATCTGATATAAGGGGCTCCTGAGTCTGGCCTCTTGGCTGGCAGACGATTCTGGATCGCGAAATAAGTGGATCTGGTCAGCACATGGATCTCGGACTGGTGGTTCCTCCTCTTCCTCCTAACTGTGGTCCTGTCTCTGAGCGATCTCTGGAGTAGAGGGATGTGCTGCAAAGCCTCCTGAAGAGTCAGCTGAATGTGAAAACGGTCGATCATCTGCTGGTTGAACTCTTCCTGCTGCCTCTTTTTTGGGTTTTCTATTTTCTTCCCCTTTCCCATGTGAAGAGCTCTAGGGAAGGGGATCATAGGGTCCTTCTCAGATGAAGGACTAGGATAGGGTCTCGACTGCTCGATGGCAGGATTCATACATACATCAAGCACCACAGGTGGACCAGAAGAAAACAAACCCTTTCCTTTATTGCCAGAAGTGTTATGAGATACATGCATAGAAGGAAAAACTACAAGACTCTCAGAAGTGAAAATGGTGGCATCAACACCACCCTCGGCTGGTAGAAGTGCGGCCTCAGTACCGCTCTCTGGCTCGGCAACATCGGTGGCGTCAGTACCACCTCCTCCATCTGGTGAAACGACGACCTCAGTATCGCCGGTGGGATCAGCATCTGTGGTGGCATCAGTACCACCGTCATCATCTCTAGCGGCATCAGCACCGCTCTCCTCCTCGCCCGACGCTCTGGAAGTGGCCTTGGGGTATCGCTCAGACGAGGTGCCGCCTGCTGGCATCCTACCACTCCTAAGTGTGACAAAGTCAGTATCAAACAGATAGGCAGACAAATCACCAAATGAAGCACTCGGAGTGGCATACTCTGTGAAATCTACCTGCTCATACTTCCTCTTGAGGTTGTTCGGATTCGGCTCGATCTGGGCAGGGATGACGGCCTTCCCTCTCACGATGTCCCGCATCTCCTGGAAGAACTCATCCATCTCCCGTCTGAATGTAGCCTGCTGATCGGTAAGGAGGAGGGCTATGTCATCTAAGGCGGGGTTCTCATAGGATGGCCCATGAGAACCTGATGGGTAGCCTCTCTGGTAGTGAGGCTGCTGCTGCTGCTGGTGCTGTGGGTGAGAGGGGTATGACTGTGGATGATGCTGCTGCTGAGGCTGATCACGCCTCCAAGAATGTCCATGCTGATAGGGATGAGGACCATACTGCTGTGACTGCTGCTGCTGCTGCTACACTGGGGGCTGCTGCTGGTGGTGATCTCTCTGATGGATGTACTGGCCACCCTATCCTGACGACTGCTGCTGGGGGTTGGCACCTTTGGTCGACCAACGGAACCTGGGATGGTCTCATCGGATACCTGGCTGTGGTCGATCATACCAAATCCCGTTGACATCCATCAACGGCTCTGACTCGTACGGGGGTGGCGGGAGCACTGCCAGAGGCTGATCCGAGTGGTATACCACCATCTGTGTGTCCGGGGATGGTGGTGACTGCTAAGGAAGCTACGGCTGCTGGTACGGCTCCGCCTGTACAAGGTGAACCTGTCTAGGCTGCTGGTGGCTGCAGTGCTGGGACGAGCTGCTGCTGCTACTCGGATCGCCTCGTGCCTGAAGATGGGGTTGGGAAGCCTTCTGTGCCTCCTGGAGACACATGAGCTGTGTCTTCAGGTCACTCAGAGTCTGTGCCATCTGCTCCATCTGCGTGATGCCCTGGCATTGCTTCTTCTCAATGATCTCCATCCGGTCCAGCTTCTCGCCGATGATGCCCATGTCAGCGGCTGTGGACTCGGCCTGTGCTGTTGCCGCTGACGAAGTAGATGGACCGGCGTCGACCTGTGCTATCCTCTGGTACTGCACGGACTGTGGCTGGGGTCGTCCCTGTGTGTAGAGGTAGGTCTGGGATATCACCGTGTAGTTCTCTGCCATCTCCTCATAGATGGTCCAGACCTGGTCCTCATCCTTGGCAAAGTAGGACCCGCCACAAGAAGCGTTCACCAAGCCCTGAAGCTCTGGTGTCAGCCCGCAGAAAAAACTCTGAACAAGGTTCGGCTTGGAAATCTCATGGTGCGGGCATCTGTCAGTAAGCTCACGGAACCTCTCCCATGCCTTGTGGAATTGCTCATTGGGGAGCATAGAGAAGTTACTGATCAGGGCTCTAGCTGCATTCGTCCGCCCGAGTGGATAGTACTTGTTCAAGTACTCGGTGCGGAGCTGCTCCCAGGTGTAGACAAACTTCCCTAGATGCTTCAGCCAGGTGGCTGCTCTGTCTGCTAAGGAGAAGGGGAAGGCAATCATGCAGATGGTGTCCTCGTCTACCTGTCTGTCGTGGACGGTGCTGCAGATCATCAAGAACTCCTGAAGGTGGAGATGGGGCTCCTCAATGGCGAGCCCATGAAACCGGGGGAGAAGCAGCAAAGTGTTCGGGGGGAACTTGAAGTCCCCCATGATGGCTGGAAGCACGACCCAACGGTGCGTCAGTGTCGATCTGGGGTGGTGTAACTCCCGCATCGGTCTCGGCTGGTCCGGTACTGCTCCTGCTGCAGCTGCTGCGGCCTCATCGGGTCTTCTCGGCCCGTCTCCTGGCTCGCGCTGGTCGCGGGCGGCTCTCAACTGCTCCATCTCTCGCCTCATCTCAATCATAAATGCTCCCTGATCCCTCAACTGCTGCTGAACTATCTCGAGGGAGGCGATCAGGGTGGAGTTGATCGCACCCTGGTCTATAATGAATGTCTGCTGGGGCTGGGGACCTGTGGTGCGGTCATCACTGCTGCCGGCCATGGTCTCTGCAAAAGCAAAGGACCCAAACTCAGGTGCCGATAAATCATCTGACGGTCTCTCCTCTAGCACTGGTATATCTGAACTGAAAGAAGGGGGGTCGAGGGGGAACAGGGCGGAGTCGAACTTGGGGTCATAGAGCGGGTCTCGGCTCTCGCAAACCAACCTAGATAAGCAAGCAGAAGTGCTGGGAAGCAGTGCAGCCATAGGCTGCCTAAGAGACCTTCTGCCCATCATCTTGATGTGGCGAGTCGTGTAGTTGGGATCTGGAAACAACAATGATCAGCAAGCAATACCCCAAGTTCACCTACTCAACGTGAGCTGAAGACCGTAAAGGTTCGGTCAATTATCTTATCAGTTTTTATTAGGTGATAAGTCAGGATAGCAGAGCGATTAACGTGACCTGTTAGGAATCCAATCCGCCAACCAGACTGTCCCGTATAAAAGGCCGGTAGTCTGATCGGGGCTCGGATATGGCTCTAGTCTAGTGTGCGGGTCACTCTCTCGCGCAAGCAAACAAGACAAGGAGGGGGTTGCTCTCCCCAAGACAAATTTTTCGGTGTGGTGTCTTTTAGGGTCAATAGAGTTAGCAATCCCAAATTTTATTGTTTTTCTTTTTAGGTATTTTTCAAAACAAAATAAACGCCTAACGAATTTTTCGATTCTCCAGGTTATTTAAGTCCAAAAATCGGGGGGAGAAGTCGAAAAAGCCGATGCGCGAGGAAATCAATAATGCATGTAGAGTAAGAGATGTGTACCTGACTCCAGCAGTCTACATGCAAAATGATCCGCGCAGAATTTAAAGACTGAAATAAAACTACCTAAATGATGCAGGCGGAAATCCGAGCCCTAAGCAAGCAGTTCTACTCGACAGAACGATGGCTAAGTGGTCAATCAAGAGGGGTCGAAGTCCGATCTCGGATGCCGATCAGTGCCCGCCACAACGGGTCCTACCAGCGCTGTATACGACCTCTAGCGGTGCGTGACCCCTCATGTGACCAAATAGTCTTTTTATTATCCTTTTATTATTGGTCCAATTAATCGTGCTATAGGTACATGCAAAGTTATTAATGTGTTGGGACCCTACTAATTACGTCACAGTCAAGCAAAAATCCTAAGGCTAGGGGATGAAAACCGCGAGAAACCGAATAGGCAGAAAATAAATAAAAAAACCGCGAAGAAAACCGCGTAAAAGCCGAGGGGTCCCCCGAGCACACCGGTGCTCGACGAAACAGACCCCGAGAGTCTAAGTCGGAGAGAGAGAGTCCAGTCCCTGTATTATTACAATAATTCAAATAGTGTTGAAAGAAAATCTAAACTAAGCTAATCTAATCCTCCCGCACTCGGCTGCCTCCTCGCGCTCTCCTGCGGCTCCGTGCAGAAGGGAGCCACCTCCGATTGCCACGGTTGCGTCGGCTCCTCGAAAGTCACCGCCTCGATCCTCGGGCCCTTCGCAAGCAAGCAACAAAGTGTCACAAACCAAGTAAAAATAAAGCAAATAAAATAAGAAAAAGAAAACATGGTATATATGCAAAAATAGAAATAAAAATAAATAAACAAAACAACCAAAAACAAAAATAAAAATAAATAAAAGAAAATAAAAATAAAAGAAAAAGCCGCGGAAATCCGTGAAAATCAAAATAAAACAAAAATCAAAGAAAATAGACTACTAAGCCGTGCTCCCCGGCAACAGCGCCATTTTGATGAGTGAAAAATCTCTCAATAAATCCGGGATTAATAAAAATAATCACTATCGGGTCGTTGCAACCCGGACCGAGAGAGATAAATCGGTAACAAGAAAAATATGGATAAGACCACCAAACAAAAATAAAATCAGAGAAAAACAACTAGTGGCCTTGGCTATGAGATTAGTCTGGTGCAGCACCTAGGGTCGGACTCATGGAGAGCGGATTGGCCTTGCGGCCTACGAAGTAGTCAGAAAACAAATAAAATAAAAATAAGGGTTTTTTTGGTTTTTAATATTTTTATATTTTTTTGGGATTTTTATTTATAAGGAAAATAAGAAAACAATGAAAACACACAACTTTAACCAATTATTTAAACATTCAAAAATAGTCCAAAAATTCCAAAAAAAATATTTTTAGGATTTTTATATTTTTTACTGTTTTTGGTGAATATTTGAGAATTTTCTGATTTTTAGGGAATTTTCTAAAAATAAAAGAAGGAAGAAAAACTGTGCTGCTGTCCAGCCATGCTTCAAGGACCAAAATAAAATATATATCAAAGCCTGGAGGTATTTTCATGCAAAGTATGAACAAAAAGGAAAATTCAGGAAAAGGAATTTTGAATTTTTGAATTTTCTATGATTTATTATAATTTTTATGGGGTTTTAAGGGTTTTTTAATTTTTAGTTTTTGTCAATCTAAAAATAACAAAGGACAGAAAATCAAACACACAAAAACACACAAAATCTGATTTTTTTAGAATTTTTAAAAGGGTTTTATAATTTTTTTGGGTTCTATAATCTGAACAGATAGAAAAATGAAGGTTTTCGAATTTTTAAAAATACTAAAAGGGCTAAAAAATGTACCCAAAAATTGGCGAAAATTTTACACAATGGCAGGAGCCACGTGTCCAATTTTCACTCAATTTGGATTAATTTTGATATTTTATTAAAAACAAAAACGAACAAACAGTGCACAAGGACCTAGTTGCAATGAAAGTATAGTCCAGGGGCCAAAAATTAACAAAATCAGAAACTGGGGGGGTCCTCGTGCAAAATTTCCAATATCTCACGCGTCAGGCACGTGTACTAGGCACGGAAGGACCAATATGCAATAAAAATACTTCCAGGGACTTATTAGCAGCATGTGCTAAAAGTCCAGGGAAGGTATTGCAAAATATCCAATCAATTCAGCACATGTCCAATAAAAACACTCACAGGGGCATGGATGTAAATAACAAAAACTATATTTCATTCCATAACACGTCCAAACATAAGCCCATACATTGCAAATTCACCAAATATCACGTGACGATGCACGTGTCTAACATTCACAGGGATGGAAATGTAAATAAAATAAACAACCAGGTCTTCAATGCAATTTTTACAAAAATAAAAGAACTATATTCTATATTTACAGGACTAAACAATAAAGACAAAACAGGAGGGGGCCTAAGTGATATTTACCCCTTATTATCCGAGGGCTGGATCGGCGCCACGTGGAAGATCTGACGGTTGGAAGTAGCGGCGCCTCAACGAAGGACCCTCGGCTCGGATCGAACGGTGGAGGTGTGACCACGTGGCTGATATGACGCTATGGAATCAAGGGCACCCCTTGCTGGATGAAGGGCGGAGAAGCGGCCACGTGTAGATCTGACGGTGGCTGATAAGGGCCTCTTCTGCGCCTTGAACGAGTGGTCCGGATGAGATCTGGCGCGTCGGGGTCAAACGGACGGCTCTAGATGCTCCTGGAAGAACACGGCTCCGACGAACTTTGCCGGAGCCCCACGGCTGCGCTTGGCCTCCTCTGCTGCTGCTAAGGTGCGGAATAGATCCGCCTTGACGTCCCGCAGCTGATGCGCCTCTCCGATGAGGCCGGGAAGCTCAGAGGAGCTCCGACGACGATGACGAGGCTGAGCTCCTGTGCCTGGAAGCTGAGGTCCTCAGATGGACCTCTCTGACCTGAAAAGTAACACAGGAAGACTCTTGGGTCGAGGGCAAACTGCCTCGACCCAGTTAGAGGCGAAATGGGTGGCTGGCGCGTCGGGGCGGATGATCTCCGGCGATGCGACGACGAGGGAGATCGACCCCCAGTTCTGGGGCGAACTGGGTTGGATGGATGGGTGAAGAACGTGCAGGGAAGGATGGCGATTATGATGGTCGATTCGGATGGTCGGAACGATGGTCGGAATGGGACTAATCGATGAATGACGGCGGAGAATGGATTTGGGCGAAATCAGAGATTCGAGTAAGATAAAAAGAACTAGGCTCACCTGGTGACTGTGGTCGACTGGGAATGAGCTCCTGGAGCTCGGGTCGTAGCCTCGAGGGTCGTCGATGGCCCGAGGCTCAAGCGCAGCTCTGGGCGACGCACGGCGGCGATAAGCTGCCGGATCAGTGAGGCGGTGCTCCTCCGCCTCTCTACAACACTCCGGTCCAACGCTGTTACTCAGAGGATTCGGGTGGAGGTCCTGGGTGGATGGGGTAACGCCAAAGATGGCGTGAAAAGTGCGGCAGAGCTCGAGTTAAATAGTGCTAGGGGTCCGGCTTGATGGGAGTCGGGCAGGTGATTCGGAGCTCGGACCCCGATGCAATCCTCCGGGCATGGATCAGCAAAGTATCAGGCACAATTATGACCCGGGGTTTGCGCAAATGGCGGGCGGATCAAGTGGGTAGAAATAGGAGAAATCGGGTCGGGCGAGAATGATCCGGCTCTGGTGGTCTTGGGGGGAGAGTTGACCAGGGGTCAACATCCCCCGTGGACCAATCAGAGCCCGCCAATTATTAATGTTTTGGAAATTGAATAATAAATAGTAAATGGCCGAATTTTGAAAAAAGTTAAAACATAAAAATTGTTTCTTTATTTTTAAACTATTTTTTGTGATTTTACTTTTTTTTGAAATAAAAATAATGTATGCACAATATAGTATTATTATATATAGGTATATACAATATACATTTTTAATTTTTGATTTTTATTTTTTTGTATATTTTATTCCAATTTTATATTTTATTTATTTATAGAATAAAATTTGGAATAAAAAGTAATTTTATTTTATTTTTAATATTTATTTACAAGGGGTAAATAAATATTTATATACATCTTTGTACATGGTATATATACAATGTAGGTTTTGATTTTATTTTTATTTCTTTTTATTTTATTTTCATTTTTGTGATTTTTATTTTTTTTATTCACATTATGAAGTATAGAATATGTACACATTTTATGGAATTTTTATTTATTTATTTATAAAGGAAAATAAATAGATAAGTGGTTTCTATATACATGGCTTATGTACAATGGCGAAGGGATTTTTATTTATTTTTAATTTTTGTTTTGTTTTTCTTATTTTTCTTTTAATTTAATATTTACAATATATACATATTTACAAAAATATATTTTTGTTTTATTTAGAGGAAAATATTTTTATTTATATACAGGTATATATGTACACACATGAGCTTCCTTATCTCTCTCTACTTGGGTTTTTATACGGTCAGGCCCATGCTGAGCCCTCCCTTGGGATTAGGTCGCTCAATATTTATTCTAAATATCTCCCTCTTTTTCTTTTATTTCTTTATTCTTTTATTTATGCACAAAAACACACTTATTATTCATAATTACACAATGCATGCTTAATAATAATTATTATTATTTACAACCAATCTAAATGTGTTTTGTATAGGTTTTGTAGCTAAAATAAAAGAATAAAGAGTGATGAATGGGTATTCATCACCCCCCTATACTTAACTTTGCGAGTCCCTTAGCAAACACTTATTTGAAAAAGAAATGAAAAAGAAAAAGAAAAAGAAAAAGAGGAGCAAATGCGTGGATTGATACTGAATATTAAACTTGCCTTCATTAAATTGAATTATGGAGCTCGATCAGATCTTTGGATTATTAGTGTGTCGGAACCTTATTTGGACTTAAGTTTAAAACTCAACAGCCTCTAAGATCCACTAATCTATAATCAGGACTCCTCAACAATCCAGATCAGAACAAGTCTACATACACAAACCCTGAAGACTATGAATCTTTCCTTGTACAGTGTAAGTGAGGTAAAGCTCTCCACCTCAGAAGTAGTAACTTGACAACCTTCCCCAACAAGGTAACTCTATGACCCTAGTCTGGCTACTCTTTCCTCGAGGAGCGGGGTATTCCCTTCTAAGTTCAAGTTCAACCGGCTCAAGAAGAGGGGGGAAGAAAAGAATGGACCATGGCCAGTGTAGCCATGTATCCTTGAGAGCTCAACCAGTGTAGCTAAGTTTCCCTGCTGCAAGCTACATAAGATGGAACATGAGTCTCAAGCTTTGCTTATTTGCACTATATATATACTCCGGTGGGATTATCATTTTCTATCAGACCCACCATTTTTTTGGAGTTATTTTCTTTTTGCATTTTTTTGTCAAGTGCATCTATACAACATATTTACACGGTGCAACATATGTACATAAGGAGTTTTTCCTCTTGAGCCAGTAGACTATCCCTCTTTTGAAGCATTATTGCAACCCACAACTCCTGTCGTTAGACCTCATGGCAACCAGACCAAGTTGAGACGCACTTCCTTCACTAAAAGAAGAAGAGAGGTTCCGCCTAGAAGTACTACCCTCATATGCTTCCCCAAGTCAAGAAAGACTGCATCCTCACTACCTCATCCGTAGAGAGCTCGGTGTAAAGTGCGGGTCCAAGTAAAGCCATTGTCTTTATGAGTCATGTGTGTGTTGTTAAGTGCTCTACTTAGGCTCATTGAGATGACATGTGATCATAGCCTAGTGGACTCAAAGAATTAAGTCACCATGGACCTGAAAAGCCTTAATCCTAAGCCTATAAGGTTCCTCTTATAAATTAGGTGGATTAAGATCTTAATCAAGCTCAATTTTCCAATTTAATTCCAGGCTAGTTTAAATGTCAACTATAATCCAGGAAAAACTATACAAATATATACAAGGATGCTATTTACACCAAATTTACACAGATGCAAAATTTTTGAAAAATGTTTTGAAATCATGGATGTATGCATGAATGCAAGTTTTGCAAAATATTTACACAAATTTACACACGGTTTTTGCAAACTTTTGATTTTCAAAACATTTTGGAAAAATTTTGTACTATATACATAGTTTTGATATGCACATATTTACACACAATTTACACAAAAAGTTTTTGAAAATATTTTTACAAAAATAATTTTGTACAATAGCTATGTATGTGCAAATAAAAGAATGATTATTTACAGGAAAATTTTTTAATTTTTCTGGATTTTTGGGTTTTTAGCCATTTTTATTTATTTACACACTCACACAAAGTACGAGTTATGGCTAAAGTATATATGAAATATATACACACCCCCTATACTTAGCTCGAACGATGTCCTCAGAGTCAAGAGCGATGAAGAAGACGGAACTCGTGCTTAGTATAGGGCAGTGAAAAGGAAGGCTATATACAAAGACGAATGAAAGAATAGAAATCAATAGGATCTTGGCTTTTCCCCCTATACTTAGGATCAACTAATCCTAAGTATAGCAGGCTGTACACAAAGGGAAAACCGAGTAAAGAATGTACAGTGTCTACCCCCCTATACTTAGGGTAAAATATCCCTAAGTATAGGCAGCAAAAACCGGGGTAGAATGAATCAAAAGAAATACCCAAGAGTCCTACATCCCCCCTATACTTAGGGTAAAGTACACCCTAAGTATATCATAATCAAAAGATGAGAGAAGGGATGTGGGACTAAAGAATGGAATGATGTGGACAACTGGATCTATACAGGTCAGGAGAACAGTGATAATCAGGCGTGAGATGCAATAAATGTGAGTCAAGAGACCACATCTCACACAAAGTGAATAGGGGCAACATCAACGACCCGCGGCTCATGATCTAGAAATGGCTTGAGCCGCTGACCGTTCACTCGAAAGGTACTCTCAGAAGTCAACTCAGATATATCAATACTCCCATTGTCGTGTACCTTTCTCACTAGATACGGTCCCTTCCATTTGCTCTGTAGCTTCCCTAAAAATAGACGAAGCCTAGCATCAAACTGCCATACTCTCTGTCCAGGCTCAAAATGCTTGTGGCTGATATGAGAATCATGCCACTCCTTCACTCTCTCCTTGTACTGTAGGCTGTTTGAGAAGGCGGTATCACGAAGCTCCTCCAAGGCTGCTAATTCTGCCCTCCTCTGATCTCCTACACTATCTGGATCCAAAAGTATATCTGTGACAACCCAAAGTGATCTATGTCTCAACTCAACAGGTAAATGGCACGGCTTGCCATAAACGAGGTGAAAGGGAGATGTGCCCAAATGTGTCTTGAAAGACGTCCGATATGCCCACAAGACCGAGTCCAAAAGCTGTGACCAATCCTTTCGGTCAGGGCGGACAACTTTCTGCAATATAGTCTTGATCTCCCTGTTCGACACTTCAGCAAGACCATTTGTCTGAGGATGGTATGGAGTGGCAACTCGATGGTCTATGCCAAACTCGCTAGCAAGGGCCTTCACCTGGTCATTGACAAAATACCAAACATCCTATCTCTGTTGTAATGTCCTTTCTTGGGTTGGCTCTTCTTACAAATAGTTTGCGAAGGACATCTCTGATACAGTTATTCCTCACACGCATACCGAGGCCCTTTGAGATTCCCAATGGAACTTGGCAAAGGATGAAGAAATGGATACATTGATCTCATGCAAAACCTGGTCACTTATAGAGCAACCTGGCAACGTTAGGATATTGGGTCAAAATAGGTTTTCGCAGTAATGTACAATCCATATGGCTCGGCTTCTTGTTACAAGCCGCATCTTATAGCAAAGGGGTTCACCCGGACCTGTGGTGCTGATTTCTTTGACACTTTCTCTCCGATGGCTGGCTTATCTACCATAAAATTTCTAATGGTAGTTGCAGTGCAACTTGATTGGTCCTTACATCGGCTTGATGTAAAGAATGCATTCTTGTATGGCAACCTTCAGGAAACAGTATACATGTAGCAACCTCAAGGTTTTGAGGCTCAACCAAAGTGCTAAAAGTTGTGCCTTTCGAAAAGGCCATTTATGGACACAAACATAGCCCCTACACCTAGTTTCGACAATTATCAGAAGTACTAGAGAATCTGGGTCTCATCAGATCTTCGACAGATCATTCTTTATTCATAAGAAAAAATGGAAAGGGATAATGGCAATGCTTGTCTAGGTGGATGATATCATCCTCATAGGAGATGACTCGGATGGTGTTTTGGAAGTTAAGAAGCAACATAGCAATTTGTAACCAAAGATTTGGGGCCACTACGATACTTTCTGAGTATTGAAATTATAAGGTCCAAGCAAAGTTTAGTCATGTCACATCGAAAATATGTAATTGATCAGCTTCAGGAAAGAGGGATGCTAGGATCAAAGCTTGCACAAATACCCATGGATACTAAGGGACAAATCTACGAGTCAGGAGAGATTGAAGACACTGGTCGATACATGCCTTTAGTGGAAAAATTACTCATCTTACTATCACTCGACCAAACATCTCCATGGCAGTCGGGAAATTAAGTCAGTTTATGGACTCTCCTACTTCAACTCACTTTGATTCATGCATGATGCTTCTAAGGTATATCAAGTATTCTCTTAGGAAAGACCTACCCCACCAAAATCAACATCTTTGACCATATGGCCTATTCAGATGCAGACTATGGAGGATACGCGATAGACAAAAAATCTACTGCATGTTTCTGCACTTTCTTAGCAGGAAACTTGGACATTTGGAGGAGCAAGAAACAAGTTGCGGTGTCCCTCTCAAGTGCTGAGAGTGAATACAAAGCCACAACTCAGGCTTCCACATAATTAATGTATTAGTCTCACGCAAAACCTAATTCATGTTATATCCATGCTATATTTTAGGTTCTACATCTGTGATATTTTTTACCCCTTCCATATTTATGTTATTTTATAGTTCTTTGATACAACATGTTATTTTCTTCATTTCTTGATGAACTTTTCAACATTTTTTCAGTCTCATGTTGTTGTCCTCTTCATGCAATTTTTGTTCTTTCATATATCATACCAATTTAATTCTTCATCATTTTCATTCATGATATATCTTATCTGCTATGTTAAACTTTGTCAGGTATTATCCTTCCATATATATGCAATGTTTTTTCATTCTACCATATAACACATTATTTCTCTCCCTTCAACCTACTATAATTCATGTTATACCATGCTATGTTTATTCTTCAAGGTTATTTTATTGCAGAACATTCTATTTTTTATACTTTCATATATCATGCTACTTTATAGTATAAAACAAGCTATCTTTTCAATTCATGGTATATTTTTTTGTTCTTCAATATATAATGCTACTTTCTTCTTCTCATGTTATATTTCCACATGTGTTGGGTTGTCAAACTCTCTCTTAGAATTACTTTGTAATCTTTGCAATACAACTGATCTCTTCTCCTTAATGCAAAGTATTCTATCCGTGTTCTAGTCAGGACACTCTTATAAGTAATTAAATACTCCTCACTCTTCTTGGAGAGAGTGTTTGCTATGAAAAGGTCATACACCATTACAAAATCCAGAATGACTTTTTCCTCTTCATTTCTATCTCTGAAACCATGGCCTCCATGGACATTAACATACCCTGAAGCATCCTTTCCCATATGTCCATCAAGATCTCCACCCAAGAAAATCATCTCTCTTTGTGAGATTCCTTGTAAAATCTTATCTAGATCCTCCCAAAAAACTTGTTTAATCCTTTCATCTAAACCAATTTGTGATGCATAAAACTGAAATGATAGTCAGAATTTCTTCTTCAAGCAATAATTTTAGAAAAATAATCTGATCCCTGAATCTTTGCACCTCAACCACACAATCCTTCAAATCCTTATGAACAACCACTCAAACACCATTTCTGTCCTTATCTTTACCTGAATACCAAAGTTTGAAGCATATCTTCTCGATCACCCTTGGTTTCTCTCCAACCCATTTTATCTCTTGTTGACATCATATCTGAATCTTCATTCTTTCCGTCGTATCTACTATCTCCATTGATTTTGCAGTCAAAGTGTCAATATTCCAACTACTTATCTGCAACTTCCATTGCAACCTCTTTGGACTAACTTCTTTAGTTGCATGTGGCGAATGCAAATTTCAGTGGTCTCGTATTCGAGGAATGCAAATTTTGGATTGAATCCAAGTGGCGATGCGACGGAAATAGCTTATTTACTCACCTGCATTCCTCATGCGAGCACCCATGCAAATTTTGAACTACATATAGCAACGATGTAGCAGTCCTTGCCAATTTTTCATTGCGTTCAAGAGATGCAACACATTGCTAGTAGGGAATGCCCTAATGAAATCTAAATGTTTGCTTAAATCCTTGTTGAAAAGATTCGATTGTCTTGAGGTAAATTCCTAAATAGTATTTTTTACAAAATACTATTTAGGAAGATGTCTCCGACTGTTTTACGCTAGTTGTTGGATACCTAACACAACCCTCCTCAATTTACCTGGGCTTGGGACCCGTCATGGCTGAGTTAAACTCATACAAAAACTACAACACACCAGCCTTAGAGGGTGATTTTGGAGAAATAAAATTGAAATTAATATGAAAATTAGGTTAAATGTAAAGGGTCTAATTCTCTAATTACCTAGAAAATAAAAAATAGATTTATCGATAAAAGTATATTTTCCAAATTTATAATATGAGATACTACATGACGTTTTTATAGAATAATACACATGTAGGAAAAATGGACCAAGTTTAAGGGTATTTTTGCAAAAGTGAAAATGATATGTTATCGAAGTGAATGGAGTTTAAAAAATGGGAGACAGAATGTATAAAAGTAAAATATCTGCAAGGAAAATAGAGAATGTTCAAACTCAGGAAGAATTGTGAGAACTTTTGTGACTAGGGTTGGATATAATTCATAAGATGTGTGTCGACATCAGGATCATCTACATAATGGTAAGAGTCATAATCAGAGGATTCCCAATCAAACTTGACACACTTTTGCTTGCCCAAATATGATTTAAAGAAAATAAAACTGACCTCAAACATTTAGATCACTGATTCTGATTTAGAATTTGATTATTCGTTCAACACATCTTTGAGATTTCACTTGCACTTAGGTTTAAGATGGAGTTTATGGCAGTGTACTTGGTCGATTTTCTAGAACATGAATTAAATAGAGGTGGTGGGTACCGATACGTCTCAAGATGTTTGGTGAAACTTCTTAAGGAACTGATACATATCTTTTTTTACACTAGATTACCAACTATGAGTGAGAGTTGGCAACCTATGATCATCACGTGATTTGTTAGATCTCTACTTAGAATTAGTTTTTTTTGTGGTGATCCATTCCTTGGTGTGGTCGATTTTGGACATGAAATGTTGGATTTCAGACCATAGAAAATATCAAGGAAATTATAAATGAGGTTCGATTTAAGTGAAGTGTCTGTGTGAGCCAGAAGCTTTCACCGTGGCGACGACATGAGCGAGTAATGATATTGCTAGTATGGTCTCTCATCTTTCAAAATATTGTTGCCTCATCCAAACGGTCTTGGTAACTCCTTAGAGAGCGTCAATATTTATTGGTTAGATGATCACGATTGCAAGTATCCTTTCTGAGGTCTCGTTTGGTGTTCCATACTTGGGGTCAGTTGACTTTGGATGTGTAGACACATGGATCGTATCAGAGTGATGGTCAAGAAATACATATCCATCATTGGGTTCCTCAGTGTGGCGTGTGTTACCATTGATCGTAGGAGGTGTATGATCGTCATGCTCAAGAAATGTGAAGTCCCTTGTCTCACAAGCAATAACCACCTTAGTGAATGTTAAGAATGTCTTTCAAGAATAATAGGAGATATAGATGACTTCCCAATGCATTCAATATATAGTACAAGAAAGTCCATTCTATGTTGTACATCTTGGAAGTTCACAATTACATATTTTAATACCTTCTTGGCCTTTCGATGGATTGATCAACCAGCTGAATGATCTCTCTATATTTTTGAAGGGGATCAATTTCGGTTGGTTGAATATGGTGGTTGGGAGAATATTTATTTCAGATGTATCATTTACTCGAACATGGGTGAAAATAATGTCTTTGATTATACATTCTACACTGGGCATCCTTTCACTCGCCGTATTAGTGTTTTTTAGAATAATTGAACTAGATATAGAAACAATATGTCTTTGTGTTTGTGTTCCTTTCTTGTTCTTTCACTTTGGTGTACACAAATTCTCCATGTATAGTTTGAGGTTGGGCATATATTATATGGATTCACTTATTGGTAGTCAACAAACAACGTGTTTCACTAAATACTTCATATCAGGAACTTTAGTTTTTTCCAAAATTTTTAGTTTTTTCAGTGTTTTTATTTTTTTCATGTTTTTATTTTTTATTTTTAGAATATAATAGTAGGGTGTGTGGGACATTTCAACTTGGGTTGGTGTGTTAGACAATGATTTAGTCGGTGATTCCATACTTGTGTTTTCATTCGCGGTTTGCAATTTCTTAGTCCCAACTTCACATTCTTTGTGTTTGGATTCTTCTAAACTTGTAGCATAGAATTCCATCTTTTCATTTATTTCCATTATCTTAGTATCAATGAATTGAAAGTGATTCATAGTAGTTGTCATGTCATCGGATGATGAGCTCAGTTTAGATTTTGTCACGACTATGTGCTGAGTGGGTGGATCTTCTGCATTCCAAGAAGTTGGCATACAATCCAGAGTTGAATTGTAGTCGCTCCACTAGGTGTTATTGGTTGGAACCTCATTTCTCAGAAATATCAAACATGGTGACTATGAAATTGTATTCATAAGTCTAGTCTCCTGTGTAGTACGGTGATGAGCGGCCGATCAACTAGGGTTAAGTATGAAATTTGTATTGTGCGTTTTAAGTAGTGCGTTTTGTAGAATATCACTATATACATATACTATGTTTTTGAATGTAAGTAGTGTTATTTCAAAGCAATATTGGATGGATATTATTCACCCATTACGTTTGACACAATCAATAGATTCGCCTTGATGAAACGATTACAATGAAACTTGTTTCGTGTAAATCAGAGACCATCTTGAATTGTTATGAATTTAAAAATTGCTCTTTGATTGTGTAGCACATCAAATATTGTACCACATCTAGTAATTTGGAAGTGTGGTAGTAGCTTATAAGTAGTAGAAGCTACTACTTGTTAACCGAGGCTTAAGAATTTTGAGCTGTGATTGAGGGCTCCAGTTTGGGCCCAAGCCCAAACGTTGAACGGGCCAATAATCCTCAATAACAGACCGGGTGGACTGGTGTAGGGCACGGGATGTTATAGATTTGTGCTCATGAGACCAAATCATGTCATTATAACTAATTAAGCATAATTAGTACTAATTACATATGATTAGTGATAATTAAGTGTCATTAGCAAAAGTAGGACACATGGAGGGCAAATCATAGGACAAGTGTTGCCATGCATGCAGAATATGTGTCAACACATATGAGTGCCAGGCATCATCATTCAAAAATGACATATGTCCTAGTGCATGTAAGGCATGTGGCATTATGCATGTGCACCAAGTGCCCTCATTCATGTGCAACATGTTCCCTCATGCATATGAGTCATGTGTCATGGTGCACGGATGACAAGTGTTGACATGTGTCTTCATGCATGATAGGGAGGTGACATGTGTCTTAGAGCCTCCCTTAGATGCTGACACATGTCACACATGCAAAGGGGTTGGAGGCCTATATATACCCATAAGCTCCTCATTTCTACTCATTCCATCCCACAACGCTCTCACCACCTTAGAGCCAGAAAGTCAGAGAGAGTGCTGGAGGAGCACAGTAGAAGCTGTAGCGAAGTGCTGTCAGCTATCGATTGCAGTCGAATTCAAAACGAAGTGCTGCAGCAGCCGGAGATGGATATAGGAGGTACTGACTAGAGGAGGCGACCCTGACTTGAGTTAGATAGAAGAATCAGGTGAGGGATTCTCAAGTTCTTCTTTCAGCAATAAACTTTAGCCTTTATGCGTGGTTTTGACAAGTATTACATAGTAAGTATGCAATCGTGTTTTCTAAAACTTTTACATATGAATTGCAAGTACCATATAGTAGATATGCAATCAAGTTTTTAGAAAGTATTTCAAACATCGTTTCAAGTGTTTTATCTTGATAGCACTATTTCAAGCATATAATTCTTTTCAGAAATCAAAACATAAGTTTCACTACTCAGATTTTGAGCTTTATATAAAGAAATATGTTTTGGACAGTTACTATGCAATATGTATCGGTTTTTAAGCTCTTACTAGTTTCCAGTTGCAAGAATATGCACACTATGTCAACTTTTTTTCAATTCATGAATTAGCTATTATGAGAATGAGTTAGCTAATATGGATTATTAGTGGTAAGAAAAGAATCAGAATCAAAAGTAAGCACACATAGCTATTTTATGCAAGTCATGAACTAGCCGTTAGATAAGGTGATGCCTTTAGATATGACCGTGAAACAACCATTAGATATGGTATCAAGAGGACTTTGGCTCCGCATTCTATATACATATAGGCTTTGGGCCGTATCCAGGGTGACTTTGGTCTTTGGGACCTTCTGCGCGTATGACTCAACTTTATTTCGACGTTCATGAGCCGATAACTTAGCCACAATGGTGATTAATGCAAACAGCATAATAGTGATAATTATGTTTTAGTTTACTTCTTTTGAAGTGATTTCAGTGTTTGATTGCAAACTAGCTTATTTTTATATTATTACTATCATAAATTCTCTTCCAAGTAATTTTAAAGCATTCAGCTCAAAAGTTTGGCACGATACTCATATTTAATTTACAGATATGTTAAAGCATTTTATGCAAGTTATTTCAACATTTGGCTATATATACAAAAATCTTGAGATCCATTCACTGGGTCTAAGCTCATAAATAGGTTTAGACTCATCCTTCTATATTTTTGTTATGTACATATCAATCGAACCACGACCAGAAGGAGGAAGGACTATACATACACTAGCAGGAGGTGGTCTTGTTTTTTTGTATTGTCTGTTGTTTTGTAAGGCGATGTAATAGAACTTGTTTAAGAAACTTCTTTATAAAGTGAACTTTAAATACAATGATGATGTATTTGATGAGATTTTACACATGTGTACTTTGAGGAGACAAGCAAAGAAAGATCTCTATCGCAGCACATCCCGATTAGCGAGACGGGTCGTGACAACTTGTGTTATCAAAGCAAAGGCTTTAAGATCTTGAGCAAGAATAATATTAGGAGTTGATATATAAACTTTAGAAGATAATTTAGTAATCATAATTTGATTTGAACTTAGAAGAAAATTGAAATTGTAGTCTTGAGGATAATTGGAATTGTTATTGGAGGATTTATGTTGATGAAGGATCTAATTGAGGTTTTTTAGGAAACAATGGCAGCAGAGCAACCACACCAAGGCCCTAGTTAGGAGAATGATAACAACAACATGTATGACATGTTGACCTTGATAGCTCAAACACTAGGAGGCATGACTGCCCAGTCTGTTAAAAGACATGAATTTGAGCACCAGTTGCCATTTGAACATGTGAAGAAGTTGGGAGCAGAACCATTTGTAGGAGACGTTGATCCAAAGAAAGCTAGGGAATGGTTCAAGCATATGGAGAAAATATTTGCTCTTATGGATTGTACGGATGAACAGAAGTTGAAATATACAATATTTCTGCTGAAAGATAGCGCTGATGATTGGTGGACATCAGTGAAGATGAAATATCCAAACCCATCTCACATTACATGGGAGATATTTAAGAAAGAATTCAATGAAAAATATTTCCCAAGGGTATATCAGGAGGAGAGATGTAAGGAGTTCCTATTCCTTAATCAGGGGAGCAAATTATTAGATGAATATGAGAAGAAATTTATAGAAATTTCAAAGTTTACTGCTTCTTTGGTAGCAACGAAGGAAGAAAAATGCAGACGTCTAGAAGATGGTATGCATATTGACTTAAAGGAAATGGTATCAGACATGAGATTTACTGATTATGCAAAATTAGTGGAGGCTGCTCGTAGGGCTGAACGAGTAGTGATTAAAAAGAAGGAAATGCAATAATCATGGTAAGAAAAGGTTTGTAAATAGACCACAATGGAGGGGAACCATGAATAAAGAACTGAGAATAGCTGGGAATTCAATGCAAGATAATATGTCAGCCTAGAGAGTTCAAGGGAATCAAACAAATAGATTTATAGTTGGGACTTCTGAAAACAAAACACATTCTTTTCCACAATATGGTGATTTGCCGCAAGGGGACCGCTGGGTGTTATCAATGTGGCGAGATATGCCACATACATCACAATTGTCTCAAACTTGTCCAAGTCCGTAGGGTTATGGGAAGACCGGCACGAAATGAAAATCGTAATATCATTATACTTCATCCTCAAGCTACAAGAGAACAAAATCAAAATAATGCACAGAAAGGATCAAATCAGAGAGAGGGAAAAACTTTTGTTATGACCTTAGAGGAGGCCATATCTGTAGATGATGTTGTATCAGGTACCACTATTATTTTTGGTGAAAGTGCGCATACTCTTATTAATTCTGGTGCAAGCCATTCATTTATTTCACAAATATTCTCCATATATGCTGATAAAGTAATGAGTAGTCTCAAGCACGCTTTAGCAATTTCTTTGCCTAAGGGAGAACCAATAATCATTAGGGATGTACTCCAAGATTGTTTGGTTAAGATAGGAGAAAATTATATTGAAGTAGACCTGCTTCCTATGAAGATAAGGGAATTTGATGCTATCATAGGAATGAATTTCTTAAGTACATATCATGCTCTTCTAGACTGTCATAAGAACCATATTACTTTTAGAAAACCAAGTGATGTCGAATTCACTTTCTATGGAGAAAGAAGGATATATCCTGCCCATGTCATCTCCTGTCTCTTAGCCCAAAAGTTGTTAAGGAAGGGATGTTCCTCTTATGTTGCTTATGTATTTAATACAAAAGCAAAAGCAATCAGTTAATAGAATATCTCTGTGGTGAAGGAGTTTCCAGAAGCGTTTCCAAATAAACTTCCAGGAGTCCCTACTGATAGGTAAATTGAATTCACTATTAACCTCATTCCAGGTACCAATCCAATTGCCTTAGGTACTTACAGAATGGCCCCAACTGAACTTAAAGAACTCAAAATCCAATTGCAGGAGTTGACAGATAAGGGATTTATACGATCCAGTATGTCTCCTTGGAGTGCTCCTATTCTATTTGTCAATAAAAAAAGATGGTTCCATGAGAATTTGTATAGATTATAGAAGACTTAACATAGTGATTGTTTGCAATAATTATCCCCTGCCATGAATAGATGACTTATTTGATCAGTTGCAAGAGGCTTCTATTTTTTCAAAGATAAATTTGAGATCAGAGTATCATCATTTAAAAATTAGAGTCGAAGACATTCCTAAAACTACCTTTAGAACTCGTTATGGACATTACGAATTCCTGGTAATGCCTTTTGGATTGACAAATGCCCCGGTTGCCTTTATGAACTTGATGAATAGGGTTTTCCGTCCATATCTAGATAAGTTTGTGATTGTATTTATTGATTATATTCTAGTATATTCTCAAACAGAGTAAGAACATATAGAACACTTGAGAATTGTGCTGCAAACTTTGAAGGAACACCGATTATATGCGAAGTTTAACAAATGTGAGTTTTGGTTGAAGAAGGTTGCATTTCTAGGCCATGTCATATCTGGAGAAGGAATAACGATAGATCCATCAAATATAGAAGCAGTTCTTAGATGGGAACGACCAATAAATGCATCAGAAATATGAAGTTTCCTTGGATTAGCCGGGTATATCGAAGATTTGTTGAAAACGTCTCTAGAATTGCAGCACCATTGACAAGATTAACTAGGAAGGATGTGAAGTACAATCGGGACGAAGAATGCGAGAAGAGTTTTAAGGAACTCAAGAATCGTCTTACCTCAACACCTATCCTTAGCCTTCCTTTAGAACAAGGTAATTTTGTAATCTTAAACTATGCCTCAAGACAAGGGTTGGGATGCGTCCTGATGCAAAATGATAAGGTGATTGCTTATGCTTCTAGACAGATAAAACAACATGAGTTAAATTACCCAACTCATGACCTTGAATTAGCTGCTATAGTGGTTGCCTTAAAGATCTGGAGACACTACCTATATGGTGAAACTTGTCAAATCTTTATGAATCATAAGAGTTTGAAATATATTTTCTCTCGGAAAGAGTTGAATTTGAGGCAAAGAAGATGGTTAGAGCTAATCAAAGATTATGAACGTTCCATAGAGTATCACCCGGGGAAAGCCAATGTCATGGGTGATTCTCTCAGTAGAAAGTCTAAGGGTCAACTATCTCACTTAAGAACAGAGTATTTACAGTTGAAAGGGTTACGTGTAAACTTAATCATAAATAATTTTGGAGCCTTATTAGCATTCTTACAAGTGAGACCCATACTATATGATAAAGTTAATGAAACACAAGTCCATGATCTTAAAATCATTAGAACAATTGAGAAGATTAAGGGAGGTGATCAAGCAGAATATACAATAGATGGTCAAGGGGTCTTATCATTTAAAGGAAGAATGTGTGTTCCAAGGAAATCTGATATAAAGACTGAGATTCTGGAGAGGGCACATAACTCCATGTATCTTATGCACCCAGGAAGTACTAAGATGTATAGACCACTTAAGACATACTATTGGTGATCTGGCATGAAGAGAGAGAGAGAGAGATTGCAGAATATGTTTCTAGACGTCCTATATGCCAACAGACTAAATCAGAGCATTTGAGACATGCGGGTATATTACTGTCACTTCCTATACCATAATGGAAATGGGAACACATCACTATGGATTTTGTTACAGGATTTCCAAGGACCCGTCGAGGCCATGATGCAATATGGGTCATAGTAGATAGATTAACTAAATCTGCACATTTCTTAGCCATTAACATGGCATACAGTGTAGACCGCTTGGGAAAGATCTTTGTTAATGAGATAGTTAGCCTTCATGGGGCACCTGTGTCAATTATATCCGATAGAGATCCACGATTCACTTCTAAGCTTTGGCCAAGCTTACATAAGGCTATGGGAGCAAAATTAGCATTTAGTACAATCTTTCATCCTCAAACAGATGGCCAATCAGAACGAACCATCAAGACTCTAGAAGACATGCTTAGAGCTTGTGCACTGAGCTTTAAAGAAAGGTGGGATGGACATCTCTCGCTTATAGAGTTTGCATACAATAACAGCTATCATTCTAGTATTGGGATGATACCTTATGAAGCCTTATATGGTATACCACGTAGAACAACTATCTATTGGAGTGAGGTTGGAGAATGAAAATTGGTTCAACCTAAATTAATAAAAAATCACAATAGAAAAAATTGAGGAAATCAAGAGATACTTGAAGGCAACACAGTGTAGACAAAAAAGTTATGTGGATAAACGAAGAAGAGACTTAGAATTTCAAGTGTAAGACCATGTATTTCTGAAAGTATCTCCATGGAAAGGCCTGATCATATTTGGGAAGAAAGGGAAACTAAGCCCTAGATACATTGACCCTTATTAGATCACAGAGACAATTGGAAGTGTGGCATATCATCTTCTACTTCCATCTGAACTAGCAAGGATACATGATGTCTTTCATGTCTCCACACTTCGGAAGTATATTCCAGATCCATCCCATGTGATACAACCCCAATAAATTCAATTGAAGGAAGATCTATCATACAAGGAGGTTCCTGTAGAAATTCTAGATTATAAAGTACAAGAGCTTCGTACAAAGAGGATTCCCTTAGTCGAAGTTTTATGGAGGAGTCATGCAATAGAAGAAGCCACATGGGAATGATAGGAAGAAATGAGATCTCAATATCCCCACTTATTTTCAACCTACAAAAGACACTTCAATTTTGAGGACGAAATTTATTTCAAGTAGGGGAGAAATTGTTATGCGCATTTTAAGTAGTTTATGAGTTTTGTAGAATATCACTATATATATACTATGTTTCTGAATGTAAGCAGTTTTATTTCAAAGAAATAATGGATTGATAGTATTCACACATTACGTTTGACACAATCAGTAGATTCGCCTTGATGAAACGATTAAAATGAAATTTGTTTCATGTAAATCAGAGACCATCTTGAATTGTTATGAATTTAAAAAGTGCTTTTTGATTTTGTAGCACATCAAACATAGTACCACATATAGTAATTTGGAAGTGTGGTAGTAGTTTATAAGTAGTAGAAGCTACTACTAGTTAACTAGGGCTTAAGAATTTTGAGCTGTGATTGAGGGCTCTAGTTGATCCCAAGCCCAACATGTTGAACGGGCCAATAATCCCCAATAACGGACCGGGTGGATCGGTCTAGTACCCGAGACGTTACAGATTTATGCTCATTAGACCATAATCTTGTCATTATGACTAATTAATAATGATTAGTAGTAATTATCCGTGATTAGAATTAAGTGTCATTAGTAAAAGTAGGACACATGGAGGGTAAATCATAGGACAAGTGGCGTCATGCATGCAGAACATGTGTCAACACAAATGAGTGCCAGGTGTCATCATTCAAAAATGACATATGTCGTAGTGCATTTAAGGCTTGTGGTATTATGCATGTGCACGAAGTGCCCTCATGCATGTGCAGCATGTCCCCTCATGCATATGAGCCATGTGTCATGGTGCATGGATTGCAAGTGTTGCCATGTGTCTTCATGCATGATAGGAAGGTAACATGCATCTTAGAGCCTCCCTTAGATGCTGACACATGTCACACATGCAAAGGGGTTGGGGCCTATATATACCATAAGCTCCCCAATTCTACTCATTCCATCCCACACCACTCACGGTAGAAGCTGTAGCGAAGTGCTGTCAACTATCGACTGCAGTAGAAGAATTCAAAATGAAGTGCTGCAGTAGTCAGAGACAGATATAGGAGGTACTAACTAGAGGAGGCGACCCTGATTCGAGTTAGATAGAAGAATCATGTGAGGGATTCTCAAGTTCTACTTTACGCAATAATTTTAAGCCTTTATGCGTGGTTTTGACAAGTATTACATAGTAAGTATGCAATCATTTTGTCTAAAGCTTTTATGTATGAATTGCAAGTACCATATAGTAGATATGCAATCACGTTTTTAGAAAGTATTTCAAACATCATTTCTAGTGTTTTATCTTGATAACACGCTTTCAAGCGTATAATTTTTTTCAGAAATCAAAATATAAGTTTCACTACTCAGATTTTGAGCTTTATATAAAGAAATATGTTTTGGACAGTTACTATGCAATATGTATCGGTTTTCAAGCTCTTAATAGTTTCCAGTTGCAGGAATATGCACACCATGTCGATTTTTTTTAATTCATGAATTAGCTAGTATGAGCATGAGTTATCTAATATAGATTATTAGTGGCAAGAAAAGAATCAGAATCAAAAGTAATCACCACAGTAGCTATTTTATACAAGTCATGAACTAGCCATTAGATATATTGATATGTTTAGATATGACCGTGAAACAACCATTAGATATGGCAAACCATTAGATATGCTATTAAGAGGACTTTGGGTCCACATTCTGTATAGATATAGGCTTTGGGCCGTACCCAGTGTGTCTTTGGTCTTTGGGACCGTCTGCGCGTATAACTCAGCTTTGTTTCAGCGTTCATGAGCCGATAACTTAGCCACAGTCGTGATTAATGCAAACAGCTTAATACTGATAATTATGTTTCAGTTTACTTCTTTTGAAGTGATTTCAATGTTTGATTGCAAACTAGCATACATTTGTATTATTACTATCGTAAAGTCTCTTTCAAGTATTTTAAAGCATGCAACATGAAATTTTAGCATGATACTCATATTTATCTTACAAGTATGTTAAAGCATTCTTTGCAAGTTATTTCAACATTTCGCTATATATGTAAAAAACTTGAGATCTGTTCACTGGATCTAAGGTCATAAATGGGTTTTAGACTCATCCCTCTATATTTTTATTATGTACAGATCAATCGAATCAAGACCAGAAGGAGGAAGGACTATATATACACTAGCAGGAGGCGATCTTATTTTTTGGTATTGTCTATTGTTTTATAAGGAGATGTAATAGAACTTGTGTAAGGCACTTCTTTGTAAAGTGAACTTTAAATACAATGATGATTTAATTAATGAGATTTATCACATGTATACTTTGAGGAGATAAGCAAAGAAAGATCTCTGTCGCGGCACGTCCCAGTTAATGGGACAGATCATGACAAAATTAATCGAATGTCATTGTGACCCAAATTAATCTGCGCAATCAACGAGAAAAAACAACCACTCATAAAATCAATCATTGTAAGCGGCTTCACTTTTTTATTTACCGGGTATAGCGACCGGAGTCGAACACACGGAGCACGATTTAAAAATTAAGTAGTCAGATTTCAGAAAGCAAAATATTTTTAGTGGTTTTTTTTAATTTTTCGAATTTTCAATTTTTAAATAAATGCGATAAGCACAACAAATAAAAGACACACACAACACTCTTTTTGTATTTTTTAAAATTATCAAAAACTCTAAAAAAATAACAATATTTTTGGGTTTTATGGAGTTTATATTTTTTTGATAATTTTTAGGGAATTTTCAGATGTTTTTGTGAATTTCTAAAAATCAGACAGTGATAAAAATACTAAATAGTGTACAGTCAAGAGCAATTTACAAGTTACAAATACTTTAAATGCCAAAAACTTATGGATGGTATTTTTATGATAAAAACATAAGTAAAGATCTACAAATAAAACCTAAAAACACTATTTTTGGATTTTTCTTTAATTTTATGTATTTTTTATAAGATTTTAAGTGTTTTGTAATTTTTAGAGTTTTATGAGGCATTTTTGAGAATAAATGGTACTAGAGATAAAACACAACAAAACATGACTATAGAAATTTTTGTGGAATTCTAAAGTTATTTTTCAGATTTTTATAATTTTTTATGGCAAATATGACACTTTTTAGGGGTTTTTAAATTTTTAATAATATAAAATGAAACCAATTTGGCAACCAAAATTACCACGTAAATAACAAGCATGCATGAACTAACAAGTATTTTTGAAGAATTTTTGGGGCCAATTTGCTATTTATTTCATACAATAAAAGACAAGAAGCTAAAAACAGTTTACATAGACCTTTCTACAAGTATGTTATATAACCGAACAAATAACATATAATAAAATTCCAGGGTCAAAGTTGCAAATAGTCCACTCAAAATATGCACAACACGTGATCTAGGTAAACATGGGTATAAGTGCAAATATTAGAATATAAACTTCATTTAAAAATAAGCAAAGAGTTCATGGCACAAATTGCAAATATCCTAGAAAAACACGTGGAGACTCACGCAGACTCGATTGAGCTGGACTGAAATGCAAATAGATAAAATATAGAGTCTGAACTGCAAATGTTTAACTAATTATTACATTTCTAGGACTGAAGGAAATAACAAAACTACAGGGGAAATAGCGAAATATACCCATCGGTAGGGACACGTGGCATACACTCGTGGAGGCGGACACTGATGGCTCTAATGGCGTTGTAAATCTGATCTGACGGTCTGAGAAGGCTGTGATGATGTGTGGCTCAGATCTGGAAAAGGTCTGATCGGACCATTATCGAGTTGGCGTGGATGGACGGTCTTGATTACAACTTGACTGGAGGGGTTATCGGATGGCTTCAGAGGGTGCTGG
The DNA here is from genome assembly GCA_037367405.1 of Ottelia alismoides. Lineage (NCBI taxonomy): Eukaryota > Viridiplantae > Streptophyta > Magnoliopsida > Alismatales > Hydrocharitaceae > Ottelia > Ottelia alismoides. Next base: position 23,026 of record JAZKJV010001061.1, on the reverse strand, counting down.
AAGAATTGAAGCATGACGACCTTCGACCATGCAGATCTTGCGATCCACGGGTATGATCGGCTTGTCATGAGGTCAAACACCTTTGTGAGGTTCCTCTGCATCTAGTGGATGGCTTTAATGCGAAGGCAGACGGTCAGATTGGCGTGGCGGTGCTCCACCGCCTGTTGCTGCTCTGACTGAGTAGAAAGGATACTATTCTGGTCTCCTGATGCGTGCCTGCTCCTGCAAAGGGTAGGGTGACTTGGAGGGGTCTCTCCGGTCGTGTTATTGCATAGCAAAGCAAAGAGAAGCGACAGTGGAGTGGAGCTCTGGTTCCTGGCGAAAGTGGGGGAGGAAACCTGACCTAATCCCGCTCCGATGAGTAGGACCCAGGGGGATAGGCTGCGTTGGAAGATGAAGGGCGAGTAGGGGGAGCGATCTGTGCAGGTAGATGGTTGGTGCGGGGCTCCGACCGACTAGCCGGAGCTGGTGAACTATGACAACGATGGAGAACGAAATCGAAGTGAAAGTGGAAATGGGGGTGTTATGATGGATACCTGAAGATACTGATGAGCTTAGGAGTTCCAAGCAAAGTGGTCGGCAAAGTAATGGCCTCAACTGGGCTGCGACAGACCAGGGAGGCTAGACACGGTGGAGGTCCAACCATGTAGCTTGAGCGTCATTGATTCATCACCAATCCGAGCTCTGAAGATTGCTCTAGGAAGATCTCACTCAGGTGGAGGTAGCTAGAGGGGTGGCGAGGAACGAGCTAAGGAGCTAGGGAGGAGGAAGAGAGTTTATATAAGCATATTCAAGGGTCTAGAAAGATTGGCAAGGAATGCGAAACCCTAGGTAGATCCGATTCTTCCTAGGGATCCGCTAGGATCACGGATCCTGGAGGGAATCGGGCACTAAAAACGAGGTATTTGGTGGCCAGAGCCAGTCTGGAAAAAAGGGAGAAATGGACCCCGACAAACAAAATCGGGTCTGACCCGACTTGGGGAGAAGGTTGACCTAGGTCAATAAACCCGGGTCGACCAATCAGGATACTCATTTTTATTAAATCAAAGAATAATATATAAGAAATGGTAAATGGATAAAAAATAAAAATGATAAAATAAAATTTTTTATTATTTTTCAAGGTATTTTTATGTGATTTTTAATTATTTTTATGAAAACTATAAATAGGGTATGTACAATATATTACACCTAGGTATTATGTGCAAGTATTTTATTTTATTATTTTTTTACAAAAATACTTTTTATTTTATATTTTATTTATTTACACAATAGTTTTAGGAGTATACAATGATTTTTATCTTATTTTTATAATTTATATAAGGGTATTAAATAAATAGGTAGAGTATCCACACAAGTGTCTTTTGTACATCGAGTTGTTGGAATATTATTGTTATTATTATTTTGTTTTTATATTATTATTAGGACTTTATACAAGTGTTCAAAAATACTATGGTTTTCACAAAAAAGTAAAATAGGTATAAATGATTATAATTACAAGTATAGGTAATGTGTACAAGGCACACTATCTTTCCCTACTTATTTATTGTTGATCGGGTCAAGGCTTGACCTTCTCTTCGGGGTTTAGGTTAATCTGTATTTATTCTAAATACATCTTTCCTTTTCTATTCTCTTTATTCTTTTATTTTTGGGAAATAGGTGTTAATTATGAAGTATTAACAATGACATGTACATTGTTAATATATTGTATTTACAGGTATTTACAGATGATTTCGCTAAAAGATAGAGCTAAAATAAAAGAATAAAGAATGAGAATCGTAGATTCATTATCCTCTTATACTTTACCTTTGTTAATTCCTTAGCAAACACTTATTTGAAAAAGAAGTGAAAAAGAAGAGAAGAAAAGGAAAAGAACCAAAGTTGATTATTAAACTTATCTTCGTTAAATTGGAGTATGGAGCTCAGTCAGCCTTTTGGATTATTAGTTTGGCGGAACCCTATTGGAAAATAGGTTTCACACTCAACAACCTCCAAGTTCCACAGTTTCATGGTCAGGACTCCTTAATAACCATGTCAGTTTAAGTCTACATACACAAACTCTAATGAATATGAATCTTTCCTTGTACTGTGTAAGTGATATGTAGCTCCCCACCTCAGAGATGGCAAAGAAACAACCTCCCTCAACAACGTAACTCTAATCCCCCAGTCTAGCAACTCTTTCCTCGAGAAGCGGGGTATTCCTTTCTAAGTTCAAGTTCAACCAACTCAAGAATAGGGGAAAGAAGAGAATGGAGCATGACCAGTGTAGCCACGCATCCCTGGGAGCTTAACCAGTGTAGCTAAGCCTCCAGATGCAAGCTTCCTTGAGATGAGACGGTGGAATACATAAGCTTTGCTTATTCACTATATACACTTCAGCATGAATTTTATTTTCAATTAGGCATATCCCCTTTTTTGGAGTATTTCATAATTTTGCACATTTTTTATGTGCATATGTACAACATATCTACATGGTGCAGTATATACATTTGGAGTTTTTCTTCTTGAGCCAGTAGACTATCCCTCTTTTGAAGCATTATTGCAACCCACAAACTCCTGTCTTTAGACCTCAATGCTACTAGAACAGGTTGAGGCGCACATCCCTCCTTAGAGGAAGATGAGAGGTTCCGGCTAGCAGTGCTACCCTCATATGCTACCCCAAGCCGAAGGATTCTGCCTCCTCACCACCTCATCCATGTTGAGCTACGCGTAAGGTGCGTGTCCATGTCAAGCCATTGCCTCTGAGAGTCATGTGTGCATTAAGATGACATGTGAACATAGCCTAGTGGACTTAAAGAATTTAGTCACTATGCACCTGAAAAGTCTTAACCCTAAATCGTATAAGGTTCCTTTGAAGTTAAGTGGTTTAAGGTCTTAACAAAGCTAAAACCAATTTTCAATTTAATTCCAGACTAGTTTAAATGTTAACCAAGATTCTGAAGAAAGCATGTATATACAAAACTCTTTTTGTGAAAATTTACAAAAAATGCAAATTTTTATGGAAATTTTTGAATGAAAGAAAGAAATTGTTTTGCAAAATATTTTTACAAACATATTTTTACAAGCATTTATTTTCAAATATTTTCCAAAAATTTTATACTATATACACAATTTTGATACAAAATAATTTACAAAAAAAGTACAACTAAATTTTTTTTGTAAATGTTTGTACAAAAATATTTTTTTAAAAAAGGCTTTTACAACCATTTAGGTGAGAGAAAATATATATTTTTTTATTTTTAGCCATATTATTAACACACAGAAAGTAAGAGTTATGGCTAAAATATATATTCAATATATACGACACCCCCTATACTTATCTCGAACGATGTCCTCAGAGTGATCGAAGAGCGATGAAAGAAGACATAACTCGTGCTGAGTATGGGGAAGTGAAAAGAATGCTATACTACAATGATGAATGAAGAAATATAATGAATCAAATTAATAGAGGTCAGTGATCTCCTTATACTTAGGATCAAATAATCTTAAGTATAAAAGACTGTATACAAGGGGAAAACCGAAGAATATGGTGTACATGCATTACCTCCCCTATACTTAGGGTAAAATATCCTTAAGTATAGGCAACAAAACAGAGGTAAATAGAATCAAATAAATAATCACAAGTCTGATACCCCCCTATACTTAGGGCAAAGTTTCTCCTAAGTATAGCATAATCATAGGATGAAGACGGTGTATCAGACAAAAAGAATGAATGATATGGACAGTCTGGATCTATACATCTGCGAAGAAGAAGTGACAATCAGGTATGAGATGTAAATGATGTGAGTCAAGGATCACATCTCATACAAAATGAATAGGGACAACATCAACGATCAACGGATCATGATCAAGATATGCCTTCAAGTGCTGACCTTTAACTCGAAAGGTGAAATCAGATGACAACTCTGAAATATCAATGCTTTCGTTGCCATGCACCTTTCTGACCAAGTATGGTCCCTTCCATTTGCTTTGTAACTTCCCTGGAAATAATCTCAACCTAGCATCAAATAGCCATACTCTCTGGTTCGTCTCAAACTATTTATGGCTAATGTGAGAATCATACCATATCTTTACTCTATCCTTATACTAAAGGATACTTGAGAAGGTTGTGTCTCTCAACTCCTCCAGGGCTACCAATTCTGTGTTCCTTTGATCTCCTACACTCTTGGGATCCAATAGTAGCTCTGTAACTGCCCTAAGTGACTTGTGCTTGATTTCCACTAGCAAGTGGCATGGCTTGCCATAAACGAGCCGAAAGGGAGATGTGCCCAAAGGTGTCTTGAAGGAAGTCCTATAGGACCAAAAGACCGAGTCCAAAAGCTGTGACCAATCATTTTGGTCTGGGCGGATAACCTTCTACAAAATAGTCTTGATATCCCTGTTCGAAACCTCAACAAGAACATTAGTCTGAGGATGATATGGAGTGGCAACTCTATGGTCAATGTTGAACTCATTAGCAAGGGTCCTTACCTTGTCGTTGATAAAATGAGTCCCCCCGTCAGAAATCAAGACTCTAGGTATCCCAAACTGTGAAATGATATTTTTCCTAAAAAATTTACAAACAGTCTTAGCATCTTTGGCTCAGGCGGGGATGGCCTCAACCTAACGACTAACATAATCCACATCAAGCAGAGTGTATTCAAACCCCCGACTCTTAGGGAATGGATCCATGAAATCAATGCCCCATGCATTAAAAACCTCATAGAAGTGAATGAGCTGCATCAATATCAAATTACACTATCCACAAGTGCCCATCATATGACAGCTTAGTGCACCTCTTTACGAATTCGTTGGAATCCTTGAAGAGGGTAGGCCATCAAAGGCCAAATTGGAGAACTTTCTGTGTCGTCCGTCTCCCAGAGTGATGTCCTCCTACCTCAAGCTTGTGGCAGTAAGTGAGCATGCTGTGGTACTCCTCCTGAGGAATACACCGACGCCATACACTATCTGGTATGACTTGACCTTCACAAGGAAGGTCTCAAGTCACTATCTGGGCCAACCTTGTGGAACTTTCTTGGCAATAAGATAGTTCACAATGTCGGCGTACCCTGGAAGCAATGCGATAGCAAGAATTGCCTCATTTGGGAAAGTCTTTGTGATAGGTGTGGTCTGATCTGAATCCTCAAGATGCTCTCATCGGGAGAAACGTCGATAGAAATCGACATGCCCTAGAAAAGACCACAACTATCGCAAATTAGACGGTGGATTGAGTTTCTTGATGATATCCACCTTGGCCGTATTGATCTCCATGCCCCTGTTGGAGATGATGTGGCAAGGGACCGTCCCCTGAGTCATCATGAAATGACTCTTCTCCCAAGATAGAATAAGGTTGACATCGATGCAATGCTGAAGTACTCGGTCTAGGCAGCCAAGATAAGCATCAAACCCATCGCCATAGATCGAAAAGTCATCCATGAAGACCTCTAAACATTCTCCCACCATGTTCGAGAAGATGGAAAGCATGCACCTTTGGAATGTAGATGGGGCATTACATAAACCATGGGGCATCCATCTAAAAGCATACCTTCTAAACGAACATGTGAACATCATTTTGTCCTGGTCTTCGGGTTCTATGGCCACCTGAATGTATCCCGAGTACCCATCAAGAAAGCAATAGTGACTCTTCCTAGCTAGCCTCTTGATAACCCGATCAATAAATGACAGCGGGAAATGATCCTTCTTGGTGGCATGCTTCAATTGTCTGTAGTCCACACATACCCTCCAATAAGTGGGTACTCGGGTAGCTATCTCCTCTCCAGACTCACTCACAACTGTGGTGATGCCCGTCTTCTTGGGTACCACATGCAATTGACTAACCTATTTGGAGTCGGAGATGGGGTAGATAAAATCGACGCTCCACCACTTCGATATTTTTTCCTGACCACATCTCGAAGATTCGGGTTCATCCTTCGTTGGAACTCACGCAATGGCTTGGCGTCCTCTTCAAGATAGATGTGGTGGGAGCACAGGGCCGGACTTATACCCTCGAGATCAGCTGCATTCCTTCCTATTGCCTTGTGGTTTCTTTCATGAACCTCCATCAAACGAGATTCTTGGTCTTCAGTCAAATATGCTGAGATAATGACTGGGAACATCTCTGGTGCACCCTTAAGGAAACTGTACATCATGCTCTGCGGTAATGTCTTCAATTCAAGACAAGTGGGACTTGGCAAATCTGGCTTCTTAAACGTCTGCGTGAAGGCTACCAGATCTACATATGACAACTCTCGTTGAATCTGCAAATCTGACGAAGATGGCCTACTGGTATATCTGTCCACGATACTGGCTCACTCTCCATCCTAGATGAGGGATCTGAATCTGAATCACATGAAATAAAATCTGCTTCGCTACCCTGATCGCAACCGTCAACATCTAAGGTGTCCTGTGCCATAAGTGTTCTCTCCAAACTCTCCTCAGCTGTCATATGTAACTCATCAGTTTCTGAAGGTGTGATAAGATCTCGTGATGCTGGATCTGCACAAACTGCCTCATCATATGTAATCACAAAATCACACTCTTGTTGGACGTCTAGCTCTGCATCTGAGTCGGGAGTCTGCTCTGAGCAAGCTGAATCTCTGGCTCTAGTGTCCTCAATCATCTCTATTTGTACACTTTCGCCTTCGACGCGAAAGTATACCTTCTTGCTATCATGATCGGACACTGCATTGGCTGTGTCCAAGAAAGGTCATCCTAAGATGATGGGGGTATCATTCACTGATTCAGGGATCTCCATATACAATACAACAAATTCCACGAGGAATTTTAAACCTTGAATTATGACGACAATGTTCTTTAATAACCCCTTCGACCTCTTAACAAATCTATTAGAAAACTGAAGGACTATCCTGCTCTGTTTAAGAGGGACAAACTTGAATTGGTCGAGTAAGGCAACCAGGAGGAGGTTAATTGAATCATTGTCATGAATATGACATCTGACATAAGGAGCTCCTGCAAATGGTCTTTTGGATGGCAATCGGTTCTGGATAGCAAAGCAGGTGGCACGAGTGAGCACATGGATCTCTGCATTGTGATTCCTCTTCTTCTTGTGGATGGTGGTCTTCTCTCTCTAGTTCTTCTGGAAAAGAGGGATGTGCTCAAGTGCCTCCTGAAGAGTCAGATGTATTTGGAATTTGTCTATCATCTACTCAATGAACTCTATCTGGTGTCTCTTTTTTGGATTTTCTATTTTGGTCCCATTTCCTAAGCAGAGTGCTTGAGGGAAGGGGTTGAAAGGACCCTCTCCAGAAAGATGAGGGTCAGGATCAGGTTCCTGTGCATTCACAATGCTAGAATCCATGTAAAGACCATCAGGCATAATAGATGGACTCATAGGAGATACATAAACATTTCCTTTATTCATATTTTTGATTTTTTGTTGTTTTTCCATTTTTTGTATTTTTATATAAATGTCCTCCGGTCAAAGTGAGTCAACACCATAAAAAGAATCTTGGTGGCATTAGTACCACCGAAAACATCTGAACTTGCGACATCAGCTCCACACTCTGGCCTGGCATCTGAAATCTTGATGGAATCAACACCACCGTCTACAACTAGAAATACGACAACCTTAGTTTCGTCGTCTGGATCAACATCCTTGGTGGAATCAACACCACCGTCATTATCATCATGATAAGAGACATCAGTACCGCTTCCATCCTCGTCTAGCACCATGGAATCTGCATCGGTATGTCGCTCAGACGAGTCACCGCCAGCTGGCTTCCTACCGCTCCGAAGTGTCACAAATCAGCATCAAATATAGAAGAAGAAGTATCATCCAAAATATTACTAGGAGTGGTGGTCTCTATAAACTGTACCTGCTCATACTTCCTCTTTAGATTGTTCGGATTGGGTTCGATCTAAGCGGGTATGGCGACCTTACCCTTTATCCCTCATCTCCTGCTGGAACTCGTCCATTTCTTGCCAGAAGGAGGCTTGCTGATCAGAGAGCAAGTAGGCGAGGTCATCAAGGGTTGGGTTCTCGTAAACTAGTGCATGAGAACCAGACATGTTGACTCATTGGAAGTGAGGTTGGGTCTGCTGCTGGTAGTGAGGAGGGTGCTGGGAGTATTGTGGATGAGGATGTTGCTGCCTCCACTGTTGTCCTTGATACCGGGGACGAGGACCATGCTGCTGCTATTGGGAGTACCGGGGCTGCTGAGGCTGGCTACTCTGCCCTGCCTCAGCTAGAGGTTGCTGCTGGGAATATGTGCCTCTAATTGACCATCGAAAGCCAGGATGATCACAACGAATCCCGGGCTGTGGTTGGTACCGGGAGTACCAAATCACGTTGACTTCCATCAACGGCTCCTGCTGCTCGTGGAGTAGCGAGGGAAGGGCTGCCAAGGGCTGATCCGATTGGTATACCACCATCTGAGTGTCTGAAGATGGTGGTGGCTGCTGGTAGTGCTGGAGATGCTGGACCGGCTCTGCCTTGATGTGGTGAACCTGACGATACAAGGCAGAAGGATTGGAAGGGTTACTCCCTGGATCAGTCCATGACCTAAGACGGGGATAAGAAGTCGTCTCTGCCTCTTGGAGATACATGATTTGGGTCTTCAGGTCGCTCAAAGTTTGGGCCAACTCATCGATCTTGTTGAGCTTGTCCATGCCCTAGCATTGCTTCTTCTCTATGATCTCTATCCGATCCAACTTTTGGCTGATAATGCCCATGTCGGCAGCCGACGACTCTGCTAATGTTACTGCCGAAGAAGATTTGGAAGGACCGGCATCAACACGTGCAATCCTCTAGTAAGAAACTGCCTGTGGGAGATGCTTCCTCTGAGTGTAGACACGTGTCTGGGACATCACAATGTAGTTTTCAGCCATCTACTCATAGATGTCACATACCTGGTCTTTGTCCTTGGCGAAGTAGGAACCTCCGCACGAGGCATTCATTAGCCCATACATCTCAGGTGTCATCCCATAAAAGAAACTTTAGATGAGGTTGGGCTTTCTGATCTCGTGGTGGGGACACCTATCGATGAGCTCTCTAAATCGATCCCAGGCTTCATGGAACTGTTCATTTGGGATCATCGTGAAGTTGCCGATCATAGATCTCGCTGCATTGGTCCGGTCGAGTGGATAGTACTTGTTTAAGTACTCGGTCCAGAGCTGCTCCCAAGTGGTACGACCCTCCCCAGATGTTTCAGCTAGTAGGCTGCTCTATCAACCAAGGAGAATGAAGGAAATCAACTTGATTGTGTCCTCGTCCACAAATCAATCGTGGACGGTGCTGCATATCATCTCAAATTCATGCAGATGGAGATGGGGCTCTTTGGTGGCTAGCCCATGGAACTTGGGCAGGAACTGAATGGTCTGGGGACGAAGCTCTAAGTTGCCAAGGATCTCGAGCAGCTGTGTCCATCTGTGAGGTTGCACCAGGATTGTGCAATAGCCTCATCGCACGTGCTGGTTTGGCTATCTCCTGCAGTTCATCCTAACGTCCATCTCCACCTTCATCTCTGGGTATCGCTCCATCGACTGGTCTTTGTGGCTCCTCTCATCTAGCTCTTACCTGCGTGAGCTCTCTCCTCACCTCTTCCATGAATGCTCCTTGGTCCCTGATATGTCTCTGCATGGTCTCCAAGGAGGCCAGTAGCGTGTTGTTGATGACAGCTTGGTCCAATACGTACGTAGATCATTGTGGCTGCTCATCAGTCTGTCCCTCGCCGCTGGCCATGTCATCGATCTCTGCAAAGGCAAAAGACCCTATCTCAGGTGCTGTCAAGTGAACATATAGCTGTGTTGGCCTCTGTACTGGTAGCTCAGGGATGAAAGAAGGGTGGTCGAGCAAAAATAGGGTCGAGGTGAATTCGGGTCAATGGTAGCCAAAGAGACCTCCTTCCCATCATTGTGATGTGTGGATTTATGAAGAGTAGATCTGGGAATCAAACAAGATGAGAAATCAAGCCCCCAATTCTCCTACGCAAAGCAATGTAATGACCATAAAGGCTCGGTCGTTTATCTTGTCAAATTTTATTTAGGTGAACATCCAATCTATCATAGCAGTTAAGCGAGTTGTTTGGAGCCTGATGCTCCCAAGAGACTGGCCTGAGTTTTATGACTAGCTAGTTCCAACCAGTATGGGATGCGAACCGTTTACCGGCTACCCGATCTTACCCAATATGCTAAGGAAGTCCGGATCGATTACCGAATACCTGGTGAAATCCTCACTGGAATATATCCAATCAATAAAACCGATAGTCTGAAGAGAGTTCAGGCGTGGCTCTATCCTAGTGTGCAGGTCGCTCTCTCATTGCAGATAAATCAAACAATAAGGGGGTGACTCTCCTTAAAACAAAGATTTTAAGTGAGGTTCGATTTTAGGTCAAGTTTTCTTTAGCAGTTGCAAATTTTATTGGTTATCACTTTTTACGTATTTTTCTAAATAAATGCAACGTCTAACGAATTTTTCGATTTCCTTGTTATTTAAAGTCTACGAAAACTGGGGGAGGAAAATAGAAAAGTCGTTGTGCGACCAAACACAATGATGCATGCAAAGATAGAAATGCGTACCTTGCTTCAATACTCCATATGCAGGGTGATCCACGCATAAATTAAAAGACAAAAATAAAACTACCTATATGATGCACAAGGAAATCGTTCCTAAGAAGAGCAACTTCTATTAGCGGGAAGAGATGGTAGTTAACTAATTAGAAAAGAGACATGAGTATGGTCTTAGAGGCCGAACGATTCCCACCACAGTGGGTCCTACAAACACTGTATACGGTCTCTCTCGACACGTGGTTCTTAACCAATTAAATTAACGTTTTCTTTTATTTTGACTAAGTCCAATTACGTTTTAAAAGAATAGATAGTCTATTAGGGTGTTTGGACCTAACTAATTACCGAGCTCAAGCAAATAGAAATCCTAAGTCTAGGGGACAAATCCTCAAGAATCAAATAGGAAATAAATGTGAAAAATATCGAAAAATCGCGGTGAGGTCCCTCGAGTGCATCGGCACTCGACGAAGCAGACTCCGAATAATCCAAGTGTCCAAGAGTGTCCAGAAAGTTGTATGTTATTACAATAATGTTCAAAAATAGATCTATCTATCTATGATAACTAATTCCTCTGCTCCTATGCTCCTCCTCTGATACGGGCCCCTCCAAAGCGAACCACCTTATCCTTCAGGCGGTTCCTCGTACAAAAAAGTGAAACATAAGATGGTCAGAAATCAGTTATAAAATATAGATTCAAAAATAAAGAAATAAAATCAAACTACTAAGCCATGCTCCCCAGCAACGTTTCCATTCTGATGAGAGATCGATCAACTAGGGTTAAATATGAAATTAATCGAATGTTGTTGTGACCCAAATTAGTCAGCGCAATCAACGAGAAAAATCAACCACTCATAAAATCAATCAATCAATGTAAGTGGTTTCGCTATTTTATTTACCTGGTATAGCGACCATGGTCAAAAACAAGGAGCACGATTTAAAATCTAAGTAGTCGGATTTCAGAAAACAAAATATTTTTAGTGGTTTTTTTTCTAAATTTTTCGAATTTTTAATTTTCAAATAAAGGCGATAAGCACAGCAAATAAAAGACACACACAACACTCTTTTTGTATCTTTCAAAATTATAAAAAATGCTCAAAAAATAAAAAAAATTATTTATGGGCTTTGTAGGATTTATATTGTTTTGGTAATTTTTAGGGAATTTTCAGATGTTTTTATGAATATCTAAAAATCAATCAGTGATAAAAATACTAATCAAGACACAACCAGGAGCAATTTGCAAGTTAAAAATACTTAAAATGCCCAAAACCCCTGGATGGTATTTTTATGATAAAAAATTAGTAAAAATATACAAACAGAAACTGAAAACACTATTTTTGGATTTTTTTCTTTAAGTTTATATAATTTTTATAAGATTTTAATTTTTTTTGTAATTTTTAGGGTTTTTGAGGTATTTTTGAGCAACAATGGTACGAGAGATAAAACACAACAAAACATACCTACATGAATTTTTATTTAATTTTTAAGATTTTTCATATTTTTATAATTTTTTATAAGGAAAATAGGACACTTTTTAGGGGGTTTTTGAATTTTAATAATATAGAATGAAACCAATTTGGCAAAACAAAATTACCACGTAGATATCAAGTAAGCAAGAACTAACAAGTATTTTTTAGAATTTTTGAGGCCAATTCGCTATTTGTTCTATCCAATAAAGTATAAGAAGTTAGAAACAGTTTACAAGGACCTCTTTACAAATAAGTTAAGTTTTATGACAGAACAGATAACATAAAATAAAATTCCAAGGCCAAATATGCAAATAGTCCACTCAAAACATGCACAACACATGATCTGGGTAAATATGGGCATAAATGCAAATATCAGAATATAAATTTCATTTAATAACCAACAAAAAGTTCAGTGTACAAATTGCAATTATCCTAGAAGAACACGTAGGGACGCACGTGGACTCGACTCAACTAGACTGAAATGCAAATAGATAAAATATAGTTTTGAACTGAAAATGATTTTAACTAATTATTCTATTTCTAGGAGTGAATGGAAATGAAATAAATTGCAGGGGAAATAACAAAATATACCCATCGGCAGGGACACGTGGCACGTGCTTGTGAAGGCGAGTGCTAACGGCTCTGATGGCATTGCAAAGCTGATCTGACGGTTTGAGAGGGTTGTGCTGACGTACAACTTAGATCTTGAAAAGGTCTGATCAGACCATTATCGAGTTGGCGTGGATGGACGATCTTGATCAGAACTAGACGGGAGGGGTTATCAGACGGCTTCGATGTTGGAAGAACTGAAGCCCAACGAGATTCAACCATGCAGATCTTGCGATCCATGGGTCTGATCGGCTCGTTGTGAGGTCCAACACCTTCGTGAGGTTCCTCCGCGTCTGGTGGATGGCTCTGATGCAAAGGCAGACTGTCGAATTGGCGCAACGGTGCTCCGTCGCATGTCGTTGCTTTGACTGAGTAGACGTGATACTATTCTGGTCTCCTAGTGCATGCCTGCTCCTGCAAAGGATGGGGTGACTCGGAGGGGTCTCTTTGGTCGCGTTATTGTATAGCAAAGCAAGGATAAGCAACGGTGGAGTGGAGCTCTGATTTCCAATGAAACTGGGGAGGAAACCTGACCTAATCCTGCTCCAATGAGTAGGACCCACGAGGATAGGCTATGCTGGAAGATGAAGGGTGAGTAGGGGGAGTGATCTATGCGGGTAGATGGTTGATGAGAGTCTCCGACCGACTGGCCAAAGCGGATGAACTATGGCGACGATGGAGGACGAAATCAAAGTGAAAGTGGAAATGGGGGTGATATGATGGATACTGAAGATACTGATGATCTTAGGAGCTCCAAGCGAAGTGGATGGCAAGGTAATGGCCTCAACCGGGCTGCGACAGACTAGGGAGGCGAGACGCAGCGAAGATCCGGCCATGTAGCTTGAGTGTCGTTGATTCAACACCAATCCAAGCTCCGAAGGTTGCTCCAGGTAGTTGTCACTCAGTTGGAGGTAGCTAGGTGGCAAAAGGATGGCAAGGAACGAACTAAGGAGCTTGGGAGGAGGAAGAGAGTTTATATAGGCATGTTCAAGGGTCTAGAAAGATCGATGAGGAACGCGAAACCCTAGGTAGATAAGATTCTTCCTAGGGATCCGCGAGGATCACGGATCCTGGGGGGGATTGAGCACTGAAAACAAGGCATTTAGTGGCCGGAACCGGTCTGGAAAAAAAGGACAAATGGACTTTGGCGAACAGAATCGGGTCTGACACAACTTGGTAGGAAGATTGACCTGGGTCAACGAACCCAGGCCGACCGATCAGGAAATTCCTTTTTATTAAATCAAAGAATAATATATAATAAATGGTAAATGAATAATTGTAAAAATAAAAATATTATTTTCCAAGGTATTTCCTTTGATTTCTAATTATTTTTATGAAAAATATAAAGAGGGTATGTACATTATAGTGTGTTATGTACAGGTATATTATACCTATGTATTATGTACAAGTATTTTTTTATTATTTAAAAAAATACTTTTTATTTTATATTTTATTTATTTACACAATAATTTTTGGAGTATAAAATGATTTTTATCTTATTTTTATAGTTTATATAAATGTATTAAATAAATAGGTAGAGTATCAACACAAGTGTCTTTTGTACAATGAGTTGTTGGATTATTATTATTTTTTATTTTTATTTTGTTTTTATATTATTATTAGGACTTTATACAAGTTTTCAAAAATACTATGGTTTTCACAAAAAAGTAAAATAGGTATAAATGGTTAGTAATGTTTACAAGGCACACTATCCTTCCCTATAAATGATTATATTTACAAGTATAGGTAATGTTTACAAGGCACACTATCCTTCCCTACTTATTTCTTGTCGATCATGTCAAGGCTTGATCTTCTCTTTGGGGTTTGGGTCAATCTGTATTTATTCGAAATACATATTTCTTTTTCTTTTCTCTTTATTCTTTTCTTTTGGGAAATATGTGTTAATTATGAAGTATTAACAATGACACGTACATTTCTAACATTTATTGTATTTATAGGCATTTACAAATGGTTTTGCTAAAATACAGAGCTAAAATAAAAGAACAAAGAAAGTCGTGGATTCATCATATGGTTTGATTTCGTGGACCGCAGTTTGATCAAATGGTAGTGGTTATACTTGAAAAGAGAATCATCCCAAGTAGGAAATGATTTGAACAAAGGGGTGTACAGAACCGAGATCGGATTGTTTTGTTGAAAATAATAGTAATGGTTCCGAGTAGCTGCCAATTTGTTTCTCTCTTTACCTCCCATCTTGATTATTTTTTTCTCTATATCTTAGCATTTGATTCTCCAATTTATCCATGTATTTTTTAATATGTTGAATATTCATGCGTTGCTTTGTTTTCTTTGGCGAAGTCAAACATGAGGATGGAAATGGTGTAGAAGATGAAGTAGGTGTGAAGGACGAAGTGACGTGATAGGTAGAAATTCCGACCTTGTAGATTGAATATGAAAAAGCTATCTCAAAGCGAGGGTTGCTTTGAGTCGGTAGATGAGACGTGGATGCGATTTGAGTCCGGCACAAGATGAGGGGTGAATTGTGCACTAAGAAGTTATCCAATAATAATTTCTAAATAAAAAATAATTCCTAGATCACATGGATAGAAAAATAACAAACCACAAAAACACAATAATTTTTATTTGGAAACCCAAGCGATTCAAAATCATGACCCAGAACCCTATTCTAGAATTTTCCTTTCGCTCTCTTGGCGAAGCATGTTTCCACTATTTCAGCCATACTTTAACCTGAGGGTAGCACAACCTCACGTACAACTTGTACCCTTCATTGGAAAACTCCCAAAGGAAGATTATATATATCCCTCTCTCTGAGAAAAGAATACACAACTCGGATGTCTGCACAAAAATGCTAAACATAACATAGTTAAGCAATTAAACTTGAATTCACAAGATTACATACTTTGAATGTAGAATATGCTCGAGAATGATGAAGATGATCATAATAGAGCACAAAGAGAATAAACAACTCCAGTAGCTAAAAGGTTTGGATTGAAGAGAGCTCGAGAGCATAGAATCGTTGTAAGAACTTGGATATCACAAAAAAGATCACTCTTTCTTTTCCTTTGAGAGTAGAGGATGTTTCTCTTAGTTGTGTGTCTCAAACAATGAGACATAGGGTCCTTTATATAGAGTTGGCTTCAAAAGAGCCCATGTTCAAAAATAAAAAGTCCAACATTCTTTTTTAAAAATAATCCATGAAATGATCAATCATAAAAACAAGATGGTCGATCATGTCACAAAAGTGATTGACCATATTTGACAGTGGTCTGAATTTCAAAAAAGTGATTAATCATGATCAAAAGAATGGTCGATCAAGGTTGATCAATCATGAAGAACAAAATGATCGATCATGGGTAATCGATCAGAGGTGTGAAGGTGATCGATCATATTTCCAAAAATGAAAAATGTGAAATTGATGATTCCAGCTTAAGTTTGCTCATTGATCAAGAATGTGCAAAAAACTATAAGATTATTTTTTAGCTTCTAGCTTTTCTACATTTTTAAATAAAGAGCTTCTGTGAGCTTCTACCTGAAAAGTTAATCAAGCTACAAAACAAATATGCAACTGAGTCATTAGTAAAATCTAAATAACACTCTCCCTCTTTTTGTTAATGATAGAATTTATATTTGTTATTCAAAACTTTTTTAGTTATTATTTTTTTATCTGATTTAGTATCTTTCAAAACTATATTATTCCAATTATTAACCCCTCCTTTGTTTTTTCTTTTAATTTCTCTACAAGAAACTTTAATACCTTTTGCTTTGATGAATTCTCTCTAGGTATAATGATATCCAATTTTATTTTTATTTTTATTTGGTTAAAATATTAGCATTCTCAATTATAACTAAGTTGTCATTTGATTAGGAGATCATCTAATGGGGATTCAAAATTTCTTTAGATTTTAAGCGAATGAAAACTGTGGAAGAATCGTAAAGGTTGTGAAACGAGAATCACAATGATAAATATCGAGTCAGAGATACTTACAATACTTCCTCGCAATCTCCACATGTGACGCAAAACAAAGTTTATAAAATCCTTTGCAGATATTTCTAATCAATGGTCTAAAAGACCACACTTAACCATAAAGTTATATCAGCAGTGAAGAACAATTTGTTTTGACTAAGTTGAGGCGGTCTAATGCATTTCTTAGTGAAAGTGTGGACTTAGTCTACGAGCACATGCAAATAATTGTAATGCCTCTGATTGCTAATGAGCGGTTCTAAAACTACGTCAAAAATTGGCCCCGACCTCGCAATCGAGGTCAAAAAAGGCCAAGTCCAGAGTTTGATTTTACAAGAGTTGAAAAAATATGCAGAAACAAAAACCTAGACTATAATATTCCCTCTCTCTCACAGACGCAATAAAACATAAAACCTATTATTAGTCTCTGTAACTGTTTGATCCACGAACTCTCCACCTTCGGTTCTCCTGAGTTACATCAGCTCCAAAAAAGCCACTCAATGATGGGATTAAAAGCCGATGCATGTTGGTCTACGAACTTTTACCACTTATGTTCCATTAAATTTCTATAATCAGAATATTTGAATATTAGTTTTTCATGTAGATTAAAAGACATAGGATTCTCTGCCCATTTATTCTTCAGACATATCTAAGGATGCCAATCGATATGGATATGCATGTATCTGATCCACCACCATATACAATATATATATATATATATATATATAGGGCTAACCTCCAATCAATCAGGAGAGAGATGACAGAATCTATTGGTATAGAATCATTGCTCTCATGCTCTTACAGTTTTTGGATCTCACATGATCAACCCTCATATATATATATATGGGAAAAATGGAGCTTCTTCCTGGGGGTAGCTAACTTAGATCCCTCTGCCCCATTTTCCCCATATTTTTTTTATTTTTTAAAAAAATAAAACCATGGAAATTCATCACTATATACCTACATTATGTCATTCAAGTTTCGTGAGAAACATCGACTCCTACGGCCTCCATCCAGATAGTCATTTTTTAACGGTCGTAGGATTTTTTAAATCGACACTATCTGGATGGAGGCCTACAACTCTCTGTTTCTCATGAAACTTGAATGACATAATATAAGGATATAATAATGAATTTACACAATTTTATTTTAAAAAATGAAAAAATATGGGGAAAATGGGACGGGGGGAGCTAAGTTAGCTACCCCTTGGGGCAACCCCATTTTACCATATATATATATATATGTGTGTGTGTGTGTGTGTGTGTGTGTGTTGCAATGGGGCTTCCCGCTTGGGGCAGCCAACATAATTGCCCCCACCCTTATTTTTGTGCATTTTTTATTTTTTTTGAAAAATATCACCATGTATATTCATCTATATATCCCTCCTATATGTCATTCAAATATTGTCAGAAACAAAGACTTTTATGCCCTCCATCTAGTAACAATATTGAGACCATTAAAATTACATAGGAGTCTCTGTTTCTGATGAAATTTGAATGATATATAGGAGGGATATATAGATGAATATACATGGTGATATTTTTAAATACATAATGGAAACATAGGGTGGGGGCAGCCTCATTTTTCCCATATATATAGGGTTGATCCCGTGAGAGCCAAAAACTGCGAGAGCATGAGAGTAGTGATTCTGGACCACTAATTTCAACGAGGAGAGAGAAGACAAAATCTAGTGTTCTAGAATCACCGCTCTCACAGTTTTTTGCTCTCACAAGATCACTCCTTGAGAACCGTGATTTTGGACCTCTAGATTCAACCGGGAGAGGGAAGACATAATCTAGTGGTCCAGAATCACTGCCCTCATGCTCTAACAGTTTATTGACCTCACATGATCACTCCTATATATATATATAGGAGTGATCCTATGAGAGAAAAAAAACTGTGAGAGCATGAGGGCAGTGATTCTAGACCACTAGATCCTGTCTTCTCTCTCATGGTTGAATCTAGTGGTCCATAATCACTGCTCACTGCTCTCACAGGTTTTGGCTCTCACAGTATCAACCCCATATATATATATATATAGGAGAAACTTCAAATGAGACAGGGACTCACCAGTATTGTGGTGAGACCTCAATCCCATCCTTCTATCTTTGATCTCACGACTGGATTTATTGACACATTAATAAAATTAATTTAATGATTAGAAACCTATTTTACTCATTTCATCACATTCTAAATATACAATGTGACACCTATTTCACCAAATCCGGCATCTCCCTCCCCCCCTCTCTCTCCCGTTTTGTCCTCTTCCTCTCTCTTGAGTGTCGATCCTTCCTTCTTTCCTTGATCGAGGGCGGCAGCGATGTTCGTCCAGGCAGCAGAGGAGGAATCATTGATGGTCGACGGAGCACCAAGCTCTTGATAGAGGTTCTCCTCCATGCAAAGAGCACGTGATGTTTCTTCTCCGAAGAGGGCTCCTGGCGAATGGGTGGGGCTCCTATGTTGGCGACAACCATGGAAGGAGGGTCGAGCTTGGTGGTGGTGCTGGCGGCAATGGCGAAGGGGCTTTCGTCGAGGGCTGTCAGGTTCCTACAGGCGAAAGGGGGTCGATCGGTGGATGTGCAATGGTAATGCACAGATTTACATTGTGGTTTGATAATTTACATAATTGACCTTTCGATTTATAAATTGATTCACTTTTTACAAATCTCATTGTTGTTTTATTTTATTTTTGCAGAGCTCTCCGCAAATTTTACAAAAGAGAGCGATATAGTTACAAAAGGTCACACAAATTTTACAAAATGAATATATACATTTACAAAAAAGACCGGATTTTACAAAGATGATAATAACTCTTACAAAAACTCATTGGAATTTACAAAACGAATGTACCCATTTACAAAACAGAATTACCATTTTACAAACAAAAATTGAAAAATGAAATCATTAACGAAATTACAAAAAGAACATACATTTTCACAAAAACTCGCGGGCGTTTACAAAGATATGGTTTAACCCAATTCATTCAGCGCAAAATTGGAAAAAGACCAGTAAAGGTATGATTCAAAAATACCAAATCCAGAAAATATTAAATGGTAATTCAAATCCATTAAATGAAATTCGAATTTACAAAAAAAAACGAGATTGATGGTAATAACCTTTTGGATAATATTTTTGATGCCACCGTCAGATTGTGATCTGACGAATCCGATTGATGGCTCACCACAATATTGGTGAGACCCCACCTCATTTGAAGTGATCCCTATATATATATAGCGAGAGAGAGAGAGAGAGATAGAGAGGTGATCATGTGAGAGCCAAAATCTGTGAGAGCATGACAGGACTGATTTTGGACCACTAGATTCTGTGATTTCTCTCCTCATTGATTACAGGAGGAGAGAGAAGAGCATAATCTAGTGGTCTAGATTCACTACTTTCTTGCTCTCAAAGATTTTGGCTCTCACAGGGTCATCCTATATATATATATATATTTATTTAGAGATTGGGGAGCCTACACCCATGTGTAGGTAACTTTCCTACACCCACCTCTTGTTCCCTCATGTTTTTGATTTGTTTGAAATGGATCTTTAGGGGGGTTTACTTAGAATAATAAATAAAATGTGTGTTTCAAATATCATGTAAAACAAACACTCCTAACAGCTCCATCAGAAGGGACCGATTTCAGCAAATCTGAGACCGTTAAAATTTGACTACCATGATGGATAAGTTAGAAGTCTTGAAATAAGTTGAAATTTGAATGACGACATGGTGGTATATTGTGATCTAAATTCCTCAAGGAATTAATTCAAAAAAACAAAAAAATTGAGGGAAAAAGAGGTGGGTGTAGGAAACTTACCTACACATGGGTGTAGGCTCCCTTTTCCCATATATATAGAAAAGGGAGTTTGCTCCCTGGCTATAGCCAACTTATATGCTCCCACCCCTTTTTCCTTGTATGCTTTTTATTTATCTGAAATGAAACCTATTGGAATTTAGATCATAATATGTCATCATGATGTCTGATGAGCGGCCTACCAACTAGGGTAAAGTATAAAGATAAAATCAATGGTTGTTGCGATCCCAATCAATAGACTGGCTCGATCGAGAAAAATAAAACCACTCAAGAAATCAAGAAAATTAAATGTACTGTAAGTGGTTCGCTATTTTTATTTACTTGATAAAGCTACCGAGGTCTAACACAAGAAGCACGAAAAAGATAGAAGTAGTCAAATTTAAAAATAAAATGTTTTTTAGTGGTTTTTAATTTTTAGATTTTTTAAAAATTTTTATAAGGAAATAAACAAGCACAAAATAAAGCAACACACATTTTTCTTTTGGATTTTTCTAAATAACCAAAATTACTTAGAAAATAAAAATAAAAATATTTTTGGGTTTTCTAGGTTTTAAAGGATTTTTGGTAAATTTTAGGGAATTTTTAAATGTTTTTGTGATTTTATAAAAATAGAACCATGCTCAAAATGTCAAATAGTGCACAACCAAGACCAAATTACAAATTAAAAATATTTAAATTGCCTTAACATCTTGGATGATAATTTTATGATAAAATATAAAAAAAACCTACAAACATGAGCTGGAAAATTTTTGGATTTTTCTTTGATTTTATATGTTTTTAGAAGTTTTTTGTTTATTTTGTGATTTTTAGGGTTTTCGTAATGAATTTTCAAACAAAATTAAAATTGAAATTAAAATACAATAAAAGGCACACACAGGAATTTTTGTGGAATTATTAAAGAATTTTTCGATTTTTTATGATTTTTTCTAACTTAGAAAAGAGACTTTTTAGTGGTTTTCGAATTTTTAAAAATAATAAATGCAAGCAAATTAATCTACAAAGATCATAATAAAAACTACACACTAGTATGAGCTAATAGTATTTTTTACGTAACTTTTAGAATTAAGTTAGTAATTATTAAGCCCAATAAAAATCACATGAACCAAATCGCAATTATTTTAAGTCTGTAGACCAAACAGATAGCACAATATAAAGCCTACGGTCAATTTTGCAAATAGCCCTGTCAATTCACGCACATGCTCAACATCCAACGCATAGGGGTATAAATGGAATTTCTAAAACATAAAGTTCATTCATTAACAACAAAAAAGCTCAAGGTAGAACATGCAAATAACCCAAAGTACACACGAGCACCCACGTGCTTCAAACTCGGAGGGACTAAAGTGCGAATATCAAAATGTGTGAGGTTCAAACTGTAAATGTTCTTAACTACACATTTTATTTAAAGTTCTAAATATAAAAACAGAGACAAGCCCAGGGCACGAGGGAAACACGATGGGGGCACATGGCGTAGGTGGGAGGCGACTCTGACGTATAACTCTGATCATTCGCTGCAATGCATCTGACGGCTCAGGACCTGTCGTGAACGTATGAGTCAGATGCGTCAGATCTAACGGATGTAAAGCTGCCACTATCGGGAGGTTGAGATGCAATCTGGCAGAAACATGGTCATCCAACGACGGAAGGAGATTCTGTAAGTACCAGCCTCTTGCGAGCTTCAACCGAGCATCGGAGGAAATCAGACGCTTCGATGAAGGATCGGAGAGGTCTGAAAGTGTCGTGAAGCTATTCCACATCGAACGAGGGGCTCCGATGGGTGGGAGAAAGCAAAGATGGGCGTGACGATGAGAGTCCCCCTGGAGCAGCTCCTCCTGAGCAGCTGGAGGTCCGAAGTTGTTTTGTCGCGCACGTTTGTGCCTGCAAAGGGTATAGGGGGCTCAGGGCTATACTCCGGTCCTGGTTATTGCTTTAGAAGATAAGGAAAGCCAGGTGATATGGAGTTCGATCTCCGGTGATGGCGAAGGAATGAGATCTGGATCCTAATCTTGACCTGATGGCAGAGTCTTAGGATGATTAGGTTGCATAGGAAGGTGTAGGGTGAGTCGAGGAGGTGATCTGAATGGATGAAAGTGAGTAGAGGAGCTCCGACCAGCGAGTCAGAGCTTACGAATGACGATGGCAATGAAATGGACAAGATGGATCAAAAGCAGAAGTGCAGAGATATAAGGCTATACCTGAAGGTTCAGATGAATTCCTAGGCTTCAGTCGAGAGTGGTCATCAAGGTCTTGGCCTCAACCAAGCTGCGGCTGGCTGGGGAGGCAGCTCACGGCAGTTCTCCGGCCACAAAGTGAGCTTAGAGCCTCCTGGCACCTTCGACGAATCCAAAGCTACTCCTCCAACAGCTGTCACTTCGATGAAGGTGGCTAAGGGTTTGTAGTGGCATGATGGACGAGCTACCATGCTAGATACGAAGAAGAGAAGATTATATAGGGCAGACGAGGGTCCCAAAAGATTGGAGCATAACGCGGAACCTTAGGCAGATCCAACTGCGCTAGGGATCCGTGAGGATCATGGATCATAAGGCTTGAATGGGGCATAGGAATCAAGGTAGGAGGTGGTCGGGTTTGGGTGCAAGAGTTCAGAGAAAAGGCTCCGGCGAGAGGATGTGCAACCCAACCCGGTCTGGAAGAGACCGTTGACTGGGGACAATGGTCTGATGTGGACCAATTAGAAATCAA